>JAJPUD010010542.1:28947-48624 GCA_023553655.1 Myrmecobius fasciatus | reverse complement strand
CCTCCCTTCCTTCCTCCCTTCCTCCCTCCCTTCCTTCCTCCCTCCCTCCCTTCCTTCCTCCCTCCCTTCCTCCCTCTCTCCCTCCCTTCCTTCCTTCCTTCCTTCCTTCCTTCTTTCCTTCCTTCTTTCTTTTCAAATAATTCCTTAAGAAATTGTGTGTGTCCATATGCAAAAATGTTTGTGACAGCCCTTTTCGTAGTGGCTAGAAACTGAAAACTGAATGGATGCCCATCAATTGGAGAATGGCTGAATAAATTATGGTATATGAATGTTATGGAATATTATTGTTCTCTAAGAAACGACCACAGGATGATTTCAGAGAGGTCTGGAGAGACTTGCATGAACTGATGCTGAGTGAAACGAGCAGAACCAGGAGATCAATATACACAAAAATAACAATATTACATGATGATCAATTCTGATGGACATGGCTCTCTTCAACAATGAAATGTTTCAAACCAGTCCCAATTGTTCAATGAAGAAAGCCATATACACCCATAGAGAGGTATATGAAATGTGGACCACAACATAACATTTTCATGCTCTCTATCGATGTTTGCTTACATTGGGTTTCCTTTCTCAGATATTTTTTGTTCATATAGATATGATTGTTCTTGCACAGCAAGATAAGTATGGAAATATGTATACATATATTCAACTTGTCAAGTATTTTAATATAATTAACATGTAGTGGACTTCCTGCCATCTGAGGGAGGGGAGGGGACTGGGGGAAAATTTGTAATGGAAAGCTTTGTAAGGATCAATGTTGAGGAACTACCCATACATATGTTATGCAAATAAAAAGCTTTAATTTAAAAAAAGAAAAGAAAAGAAAAAGCTTTAAAAAAAGTGTATGTCTATCTAGGAATTCTTTTTTTTTAGTTAAAGCTTTTTTATTTTCAAAACATATGCATAGATAATTTTCAATTATATATAAAAATAGTTTTTAATGTTTATTTTATAAGATTTTGAGCTCCAAATTTTTCTTCCTCACTCCCTTCCCTCCCCCCTCCTTTAGAGGGCAAGCAATCTGATATAAGTCATACATGTGCAATTATGTTAAACATATGAATTCCTTTTTCTGAATGTTTTAAGATACATAAAACAAAATACATAGAATTATGAAGGAAGCTAATACTACTGAAATATGGTTATTGAAATTTTTTTTTTAATTTCTGGACTCCATACTAAAAACCTCTAGTATAGGGGGAAAACCTTACTGAAACACAGATAGCAAGGCAATTAGATGGCTTAGTGGATAGAGTGTTGGGCCTGGAATCAGGAAGACTTATCTTCGCAAATTCAATCTGACTTCAGACATTAGCTATGTGGCCTTGGGCCAGTCACTTAGCCCTATTTCCTTCAATTTCCTCATCTGAAACATGAATTGGAAAAGGAAATGACAGCATTTTTGCCAAGAAAACCCCCAAAATGTGTTCACAAAGAGTTTCAGTCATATGACTGAAACAATTCAACAACAACAACAACAAAAAACCCACAAATAGCAACAAATGTATGCCTTATTCCTGCCAATGGTATTATCATTGTCAGGAATAAGGCATAAATAAAAAAAAAAAAGACAAAAGAAGAAAAATTAAAGGGAAGCAGGAAAAGGAAAGAAACACAAAAGAAACCTGTGATGGTAAGCAATGGTAGAATATCAGGAATAACCACCTCACCGACCTCTTAGTCAGCCTAGTACCTTGGAGTCAAACCAGATAGCAGCCAGTCAACAGTGGTAGATAAGGGATCAAGAGCCATGCAAGCAGAAAGAAGATTGTTTGAGGCAGGTACATCTTAGGGATCAGAGTAATAAATGAGTCAGAATCAAATAGGCAAGCCAGAGTTAGACCATACGTGAATGGTATCAGTACATACCACAGATTAAACCAGGTAAAGAGAAATAAAACTCAGAAAGACACAAATAGGGCAGAATGGGGCAGATGAAGTCCAAACAAAGAGTCAAGAACACAAATCTATATAAATGAAAAAGAGTATGAAAAATATCAAGACAAGGAATGGTACTGATTGTTAAAGCATAAGACTACCTTATCCAGGAGCCAAAATCCCCAAATATGGGGGACCTGAGGCTTTCCAGTACAGAATTAAGAACCCCAAAGAAGCAGCTAGATAGTAATACAGCACCAGCACTGGAGTCAGGAGAACCTGAGTTCAAATTGGAGCTCAGACATTTAGTACTTACTAGCTGTGCAATCCTGGGCAAGTCACTGAACTTCAATAGCCTCACCAAAAAACAATAGAATTATGAACCCCTACTTTCAGTGATGAATAAATGTCTAAAAAAGACAGTTTCTGACATGAGTGTCTTACTCTATACCACGTCATGATAATTCTAGTCTCTTCCAACTTTATTTTTCTAAATCCCAATGGAATTTGAACTTAAACAAAACTGGTGACATAGGATCATAGAAAATGATGCTTGGATCATCTCGTCCAATCTTCTCTCTTTACTAATGAAGAAACAGATTCACAAGAGATTGTGACTTGTCTGTAGTCACATAGCTACTGATTATTGGAAGAGAGATTCAAACCCAGGTATCTCCAGGTTTCAAGTCAGATGTTCCCTCCATAAAGCCACTATGATGTTTTTATGTTCTTTTATTTTTATGAATTGAGAGGGTTTTTTTAAAGTAAGACATGTTTTAAACAATGAGAAAAAAAATAATCTGGTTCTTCTTTTAAGTCATAACTAAGAATTTAACCAAAAGCCAATTGCATGGACTTTACAAATACAGGCTATTTCAAAAGTCTTTAGTTTAAACTTCAGCTGAAAAATTGCACTAAGATTTTTGAAGCACCCTAAATAGCCCCCAACCTTGAATGGTTAATTTTCAGATATGTTTGAGTGATTGGAACACAAGATTATAAGGGACATCTATATTTAACGGTAACTCTAGTAATAACATTATGAAAACAAACATAACGGCCAAATGTCTGACATCATGTAGCTCAGACTTTTTTTTTTAATTTTTTCTAATCTATGGGCTTTGACCCCAAATGGAAAACTTGAACCCAAAGAGAACATTGGCATATTCTTTGAACAAGTATGGACAAAGTAGAAATGAGAAATGGTTTGTCAACAGAAAACTGGAAGAGTGTGGACAGATTCCTGTGGGAACAAGTTGTTCTCATTGGTGACCCAGTTTTCACGATCTGGACTAGAAAATGAATGACTATATTACCACTTAATTAGAAGCTTCTGGCAGGGCCTAAATCCCAGTTAGCTGTGTTACACATTTTTTAAAAATTGCATTTGTATTGTGTTTTATAGTTTACAAAGTACTTTCACAGCTATTATCTCACCACGACTTTGTCTGGTAAGTGAAGCAGATCCCACCTCTAATACACGTGGCATTTGGCAAATCATTTAATGTCCCTAAGTCTTAATTTCTTCACCCATGTAAGAAGGGAGTTAAACTAGATGATCTCCAAAATCTCTTCCTACTCTAAATCTGTGATCCTACATTGCTATTTCTATCTGACAGATGAGAAAACTGAGGCACTGAAAGACTGTGACTTACCAAAGCTTATAGAACTAGGGCATAATGATAATAATAATAATAATAAGTAACTTTTATATGGTACTTATTATGTGCCAGGCACCATGCTAAGTGCTTTAGAATTATGTCATTTGGTTTGTAGCAGCTCTTTTTGTAGTGGCAAAGAACTGGAAATTGATTGGATGCTCATCAGTTAGAGAATGACTGAATAAGTTATAGTATATAAATGCAATGGAATATTATTGTTCTATAAGAAATGATGAGCAGACTGATTTCAGAACAACCTGGAAAGACTTACATGAAGTGATGCTGAGTGAACTGAGCAGAACCAGGAGAACATTGCACACAGTAACAACAAGATTATGTGATGATCACCTCTAATGGACGTGGCTATTCTCAACAACTCAGTGATTCAAGACCATTCTGATAGAATTAGGATTGGAAGTGCCATCTGGGTCCAGAGAGAAAACTGTAAAAACTGAGTGTAATTCAAAGTACAGTATTTTCTCCTTTTTGTTTGTTTGGTTTTTTTCTTTCTCATCATTTTTTTCCCTTTTGGCCTTGTTTTTCTTGCACAATATGACATATTTGGAAATATGTTTTAAAGAATTGCACATATTTAACCTATATCAGATTACTTGCTGTCTTGGGGAATGGGGAGGAAAAGGAGGAAAGGAGAAAAATTTGGAACATAAAGCTTTATAAAAATGAATGTTGAAAACCATATTTATATGTCATTTGATCCTCACAACCCTGGAGGTAAGTGCTATTACTATCCTCATTTTACATATAAGGAAACTGAGGCAAAAAGAGGTCAACTGACTTGCTCATAGCTAGTAAGGGTGCACTGGCAAAGCAGTAAAGAATGCCTCTAAAGCCATTTCCATTAATTAAATCCATAAAATCCAAAAATTAAAAATAAAATAAAAAAAGTTTCTGTGTTAAACTATGTAACACTGCCAATGACTTTGGTGGCAAGAATTTTCTTTTCTAGATCTTCATTAAATGTGGCTATAATATACACAGAAGCAGTTTCTGGGATGCATTTCCACAGGGGTTACTTCCCCAAATAGCAGCTATAGACACCGAGCTGGAAGCATTGCTATTCCAAAAGCTCCTGGGTCTAGGGTCCTGATCTGTTTCTCTCAGAGATGAGGAGAGATAGTGATTATGGTGGGTGAGGAAACAAAAGTTCTGAGCACATCGATTTATTAAACAATTAACTGCAGTGCCCAACAAATGGGACCAGACTTCCTCAATTTAGGCTTGCAGCCCAATACAAGGGGAGACATTATGTATTATATACATTTATAGATTAACAGTTAATCAAATAAGGCTGTTAATTGAAATAAAATAAAAAAGTGATCTGATTCCTAATTTGATGAAAGTTTAGGAACTTTCCAAGTTGGGAGGGCAAGTAAACAGGTAAATAGAAAAAGAGTACAGAAAAAGATTCCTCCCCCCAGTGTCTGAAAAGAATCCAAGGAACATGAAAACAATAACTAATTGACCAATACAGAGCCAGTTTTCAGATAAGAAATATGATTGCTTGAGATGTACAATTGTGAGAAAATTCCTTTCATCGATCTTTGGATCTGAATGAATTTCTGTTCAGCATTAAGGATCTCTGTGCAGGTGGTCCAGGTAGAGATAGTCTAGCTTCCCAACCATGAAGAGCTAAGTTCAAGCAATGTAGTAAGGTTTTTTCCCAGTTCCCACAATTGAATAAAGTTTTCTCACAAGACAGAAATTGGACTAGACCCATAATTGAATAGAAAGGAGACTGATAGAATTGTCACAAAATGGAGTCAGTATGGTTCACTTAACACCCACTACCACTTGCTGTCCTAATTCTCTCAATTACATCATGGCTAAGGCTCAATGTTTTCTTTCCTCAGTGATAAATATGGAAGGAATAAATGCTGGACGCAGGTCTGGTGGTGGGAGGACACTGATATTCCAAGATCTCGAGCTCAGGGTCCTGGGTTGTCTCCACCGGGTCTGAAGGGAGATGGTGGTCAAGGTGAAAGCAGTGGTCTGACTTGCCTTTTATTTGCCCTTCGGGGAATAATAATCCTAAAAATGTAGGTTGAAGCCAGGTTGTGAAAGCTAAACTCAAAACTGATCATGGATATGGATTTGAATTCTTGATTTTACATAGAACATTTTAAGAAAGAAGTGGTCCTCTGCTCCTGACATCAGAAAATAAAAGCCATTTTGCTAAAATTATTTACTGGTTCACTGGGATGCAACCCCTGTGCATGCTACAGCTTTCTTTTTTTTTAAATTGGAAATTAAATAATCTAAGTTTATTTTTTTATTTTTTTTATTTTTTTATATATTGTTTTTTTTATTAATAATGCTTTTTATTTGCAAAACATATGTATGGGTAATTACTAAACATTAACCCTTACAAAGCTTTCTGTTACAAATTTTTCCCTCCTACTCCCCACCCCTCCCCTAGATAGCAGGATATCCACTACATGATAATTATGTTAGAATAGTAAGTCGAATATATGTATAGTTATTGCCACACATCATTTTTTTGTTCAGGAGAAATCGTATCTATAAGAGAGAATAATCCAACAAAGGAAATACAATGCAAGCAAACATCAGTAGAGAACATGAAAATGTTATGTTGTGGTCCACATTTCACATCCCTCTCTCTGGGTGTATATGGCCTTCTTCACTGCACAATTGTAATTGGTTTGAAGCATTTCATTGTTGAAGAGAGTCATGTCCATTAGAACTGATCCTCATATAGTACTGTTGTTGCTGTCATGCTACAGCTTTCTTGAAGCCACAGGTGAGAGGTGGATCAGGTGGACACCAAAAGCAGCCCAGAAAAGAGCTCAGCAGCCCTACACCAGAAAAAAGAGTCCTCTTGGACACTGTCCCACGGGATCCTCTTCTTTTTTCTCTCTTTACTACTCCACATGGTAGTAACGTTCCCACAGATTTAATTACCATCTCTATAAAAATTGGTGATTCTCAAGTCTACTTAACCTCTCTATTGAGTTCCAATCTTATATCTTCAATTGTGTTCCAAATACATCTCAGTAGATATCTTAAACTTAACATATTCCAATATAAACTTATTTTCTTTCTCCCTACACTCTCCCCTTCTCTTCTAACTTCCTTATTACTATAAAAGGTACTACTACCCTCCTAGTCTCTCAGATCTAAACTTGTCATCTCAACTCTTCACCATCTCTTATCTTCCATATCCAATCTGTTACCAGGGCCTGATGATTTTATTTTTGTAACATCTCTAAAATATTCTCCCTTCAATAGAAGATATCACCCGTATCCAGAAAGAGAACTATGGAGATTGAATGTGGATCAAAGCATAGAATTTTCATATTTTTCATTTATTTATTTGCTTTTTCTTTCTTGTGGTTTTTTCCTTTTGGTCTGATTTTTCTTGCACAACATGACAAATACGAAAATATGTTTAAAAGGATTGCACATGTTTTACCTATATCAGATTGCTTCCTATCTTGGGGAGGGGAGAGGGAGAGAAAAAAATTGGAACATAAAATTTTACAAAAATGAATGTTGAAAACTGTCTTTACATGTATTTGGAAAAAATAAAATACTATTGAGAAACAAAAAAATATATATATGCTCCCTTGTCTCTTCTGACAACACCACCATCCTGGTGCAGGCCCTTATCAACTCATATTTGTATTCTTATTATAGCCTGATGGTGAATCTGCCTACCTAAAGTCTCTCCCCACTCCAATCCATCTTCAATTCAGTCACTAAAATTATTTTCCTAAAGTACTACTTAATAGACTCCTATGCTTCCCTATGACCTCCAAAATCAAATAGAATATCCTCTATTTAATGTTTGAAGTTCTTTGTAACCTACCCCCTTTCCAAGCTTCTTACACCTTTTTCTTTTCCTCATACTCTTCAAACCAATGATGCTGGCCTTCTTGCTGTTGCAGAAACAAGACACTTGATCTCTTGGTTTCTGACATCTTCTCTGGCTATTCCCTGTGTCTGGCACGTATATTCTTCCTCCTCATCTCCACCTTCTCTAACTTCTTCTAACTGGCTTCTCTAACTTTGTTCAAGTCCCAATAAAAATCCCATCTTCTACAAACAGCATTTACCAATCCCTCTTAATTCTAGTGTCTTCCCTCATAATTTTAATTTAAATTTAAATTTTCCCTGTGTGGAGCTTATTTGTACACATTTGTTTGCTTGTAATCTCCCCCATTAGATTGTAAGCTCCTTGAAAGTAAAGACCATCTTTTGCTTCTTTTTGTACCCATGATACTTGGCATATGTTAGGTGTTTAATAAATGTTTATTGACTGACCATTATGTTCTGAGATTTGTCACTTTGCATCTTACAAATAGTTTATTTTTTCTACAATCATTAACTCAGGATTTTGTACCTTGAGGATACCCAGATTGTCAAGATTACTCTCAATGATTTTTTTTCTCCCTACTCTAAGGACACTTTCCCTGTCTATCAGAGTTGATCAAGAACTAGAAGATAGGTAGCATAGTATAGTGGAAAGAGCAAGGATTTTTGAGTTAAGCTTTTTCTACAAAACTTGCTGGTGCTTTGTGTTTATTTAGTATTTTATTTTTTCCCCAGTTACATGTAAAAACAATTTTAAATTTTGATTTTTAAAACTTTGAGTTTCAAATTTTTTCTCTTCCTCCCTACCCACCTTGCCTCATTGAGAATGTAAACAATTCAATATAGGTTATACATGTGTAATTATGCAAAACATTTCCACAATAGTCATGATGTAAAAGAAAATAGATATCCCCTCCCCCCAAAAAATGCCTCAAGAAAGATATTTTTTAAAAAATATGCATCAATCTGTATTCAGACACCATCAGTTGTTTTTTTTTTTTTTTTTTTTTTTGCTTTTTGCTGAGGCAATTGGGATTAAGTGACTTGCCCAGGGTCACATAGCTAGGGAATGTTATGTGTCTGAGACCAGATTTGAACTCAGGTCTTCCTGACTTCAGGGCTGGTGCTCTATCCACTGCACCACCTAGCTGCCCCAACACCATCAGTTCTTTATCTGGGTATGGATAACATTTGTTATTATAAGTCCTTCAGAGTTGTCTTGTATCATTGTGTTGCTGAGAATAGTTATGTCATTTACAGCTGATCATCTTATAATATTGCTGTTACTTTGTACACAGTACATTTCACTTTGCTTCAGTTCAGGGTTTTTCTGAGAGCATCCTGCTCATCATTTCTTAAAGTACGATAGTATTTCATCATAATTACATATCACAATTTATTCAGCTATTCCCAGTTGAAAGATATCCTCTCAATTTCCAATTCTTTGTCCCCAGAAAAAAGGTGCTATTAATATTTTTATACATATAGGTCCTTTTCCTTTTTGTTTTTTAATCTCTTTTGGGTTACAGAGTAGTAGTGGTATTGCTAAGTCAAAGGGTATGCATAGTTTTATAGTTGTTTGGGCATAGTTCCAAATTGCTTTACAGAATGGTTGAATCAGTTCATAATTCCATCAACAATGCATTAATGTCTCATTTTTCCTGCATCTTCCCGAACATGTGTCATTTTTTCCTATCCTATTAGCTAAGCTAAAAGGCTTGTGGTAGTACTTCAAAACTTTTAATTTGCATTTCTGCAATCAATAGTGAGTTAGAACATTTTTAATATGGTTATAGATAGCTATGATGACTTTATCTGAAAAGTGTTCTTAACTTTTGACCATTCATTAATTGGGGAATTACTTCTATTTTTATAAATTTGACTTAATTCTTTATATGTTTGAGAAATGAGGCCTTTATTACTTGCTTTAATTTTTTTTCACAATTACTGCTGCTAATAAATCTCCCCCATTTATTCTATTCTCTCTCCTTTTATCCTGTCCCTCCTCTAAAGTACTTCACTTCTGACTACTACCTCCCCTAATCTGCCCTCCTTTCTATTACACATGCCCTCTTTTATCACCTTCTCCTTCTACTATCCTGTAATGTTAGATAGATTTACTCAATTGAATGTGTATGTTATTCTCTCTTTGAGTCAGTTCTGATGAGAGTAAGGTTTACTCACTCCTTCCTTTCCTCCTCTTCCCCTCCACTGTAAAAGCTTTTTCTTGACTCTTTTACCTTTTTACAGAAATTAAGTGGTTGGCTTTAGTCAGGGAGTATTAAACAAATTGTGGGATGAAACATGTTGTACTACATGGCATGATCATTATAGCCAGATCATGATTAGTGCAAATAATGAACCCCTGAAGTGGTTACATTATTTGGATCCACAGTTTACATTTCCATTGTACTAGAACTAATTGCCATATTTTATATAATTATATAACTTTAAATAGTGCATATTCACATACATATAACCCTTTTAATGGTTTCATTATTTGTACTAATTGGCAACTAGCCTTATGAGACATGCAGAGAAATGAGAAAACTGATGCAAAATTAAATAAGCCATACTAGGAAAACAAATGCATAATGATTACAATGATGTAATTGTAAAGGACAATACAATCACATTGAAAATTATATAATCACAATGATTAGCTAACAAAGAGATGAGAAAATGTGCTTTCCTTCTTTCATTGGAGTGGTGCAGGAGTATGGGTCTGAAATGTTGAATATCATAGCAGACATAGTTTACGTGATGTATGGTTTTGTGTTTTTTTTTCTATCTTTGTTATAAAGGAAAGATCATGGACAGTGAGTGGGGAGGAGTATATTTGGAAATGAATGTGATATAAAAAATCAAAAGCATAAATAGACATAAAAACACTCATTGGTACTTTTCAAATGTGAATTTGACTAATGATTCTAGGTTTTTATATCAACTTTTCATTAACATGTGTGGGGGTGAAGAATAAAGGGATACCTCACATAGCTATTAAGATTTCCTCTTACACAAAGTAACACTCCCTCAGCATTTTCCTGGCAGCCTGTAACACACACTTTTGCACTATACCATTCCACAACAGATTGTACTAATGGGTCTGCCATCCCTGGAAACTCTGCCTTGTATTTTGACACCATCATATTCTCAGGGATAATCATTTTATCCTGCTCTTCCACAATTCAAGTTGCATTTTACATTTTGATCAGATGTCTTCAAATATATGCTCTTGAATACCTTTTATAGGTATCCACAGAAAAGTGATAATTCCAGAAATAATAGGTGGAACTAGGAAACTCTTTGTAGGGGAAGAAAAATGATGAGAAATGAACCTCTCATTTCCCACATTCTTCCAGATTGGTCTCAGTAGTCAGACATGTACAGATGCCTCTCCTGTATAATCATTTGCCTTAATGACTGTAGACTCATCTGCATGGCCCTTATTCCCAATTCTAACCAATGACTATCTTCCCAGTCATGGGAGGAGGTATTAGGTCTGCCATCCCAAAACACTTCTCCATAGCTACCTTTTTTATTCTCCCTTGTCCTCCTCTTCCCTTTCTTTCTTCTTTTCCTCTTTTCTTCCTTCTACTCTTGCCTTTCTTCTATTATTCCTTCTCTCATGTCCCACCTCTTTATCCATTCAATTAACCCTTCTCATATCCCATTTCCTTATTGCTTTGCTGCAGGATAAGATAAATTTCTATACCCATATTGAGTGTGTGTCCTATTTGTCACTCAAAAGAGTGTCCTCTTTGAGTCAATTCTGATGAGAGTAAAAGTCACTCACTTCCCCTTTCCTCCCTCTCTTCCCCTCCATTGTAAAAACTTTTTCTTGCTTCTTTTCATAATAATTTACACCATTTTACTTCTTCCTTTCCTTTTCTCCCAGTATATTCCTGCCCTTAATTTCACCATTTTAAAAAAAGATATTATCCCTTCATATTCAACTCATATGTGTGCCCTCCATCAATATATACTCTTTCTTACTGCCATAATAACGAAAAAGTTCTAAGTTACATTCCATGTAGGAATATAAATAGATAAACTTTATTAAGTCCCTTATACTATCCCTTTCCTGATTAACTCTTTGTGCTTCTCATAAGTCCTGTATTTGAAAATCAAAATTTCTATTTAGCTCTGGTCTTTTCATCATGAATACTTGAAAATTTTCTTTTCATTGAATTTCTGCCTTTTCCCCTGAAGGATTACTCAGTTTTGATGAGTAAGTAATTCTTGGTTATAATCCTACTCCATTGCTCTCCAGAATGTCATATTCTAAGCCCTCTGGTCCTTTGATATAGAAGCTGCTAAATCTTGTGTCATCCTGATTGTGATTCCATTGTACTTGAATTGTTTCTTTCTGGATGCTTGCAATATTTTCTCCTTGTCTTGGGAGTTCTGGAAAGTAGTTATAGTATTCCTGGGAGTTTTAATTTTAGGATCTCTTTCAGGAGATGATCAGTGAATTTCAATTTCTATTTAACCTCTGGTTCTATAATATCATGTCAGTTTTTCATGATAATTTTTTCAAAGATGATGTCCAGGGTTTTTTTTTTTTGGTTTTTTTTTATCATGATTTTTAGATAGACCAATAATTTTTAAATTATCTTTCTTGGATCTATTTTTCAGGCCTGTTGTTTTTCCATTGAGGCACTTTACTTTTTCCCCTATTTTTGCATTTTTTAAAAACTTTGCTTTATTACATCTTAATTTTTCATAATCATTAGTTTCCATTTGTTCAATTCTAATTTTTAAGGAATTATTTTCCTTAGTGAGCTTTTGCACTTCTTTTCCCATTTGGCCAATTTTGCTTTTTAAGGCATTCTTCCCATAAGCTTTTTATATTTCCTTTTGTATCACTCTCAGTTCTCTTCCTAACTTTTCCTTTATCTCCCCTATTTTCAAAATCCCTTTTGAGCTCTTCCAAGAGACCAATTCTTATTTTTCTTGGAGGTTTTAGATTCAGGACCTTTGATTCTGTTATCTTCTTCTGAATGTGTGTTTTGATCTTATCATAATAACTTTCTATAGTCAGAATCTTTTTCTGTTGTCTGCTCATTTTCCTAGCATGTTACTTGGCTGTTAGTTCTTTGTTAAAATAGGGCTCTGTTATCAGGGTGGAGGGTACACTGTCCTAAACTTCAGGAGTTTTGTGCAACTATTTTCAGAGATCCTTATAGGGATCTCTAAACACAAGTCCTCTTTTCTGCCTTGGGATTGTCAGGAATGTTCCCCCATGCACACTATTGCTGTTAGATTTAATGTGCTGCCACAATGATAAGTGTGGAAATATGTACACATATATTCGATTTGTCAAGTATTTTAACATTATTAACATGTAGTAGATTTCCTGCCATCTAGGGAAGAGGTTGGGACTAGGGAGGAAAAATTTGTAACAGAAAGCTTTGTAAGGGTCAATGTTAAAGAATTATCCATACATATGTTTTGCAAATAAAAAGTTTTAATTTAAAAAAAAGATTTAATGTGCTGAAGCAAAAGAGTCCTTCCTTGGTGCTAATAAAGAGACCTTCTATGAGCTAAGAACCCCAGAAGCTGCATAGGCCACCACTGCTCATACCCATTATTGGTTTGCTGGTTTGTTTAGAGTCATTATTTAAAGGAACTTGGAGTGGTTTGGGGAAGACATCAGTGAGTTCCTGCCTTTCCTCCACCATCTTAGCTCTGCCTTTAAATGCTTTATTTTAAACTTAACACTTACATGAACCCATGATCTCATTAATAGAGATGTTCTTTTAAACAATGGAGATTATAATTCATCCAAACCTTGTATTGATTCTAATTCATGTTCACCAGTTAGCATACCCAATGTATTGGAGGTCTTTTTTGTTTTTTCTTGATATTGATATTAATATGATAACAGAAGAGCACATAGACCATTCAGCATTTAACTATTACTTTTGCCATATGATTAGCTAATGCCATATCAAGATATCCCAAGATCTTTCAGGATATATGTGTACCTCTTCCCTCTTCTACCACTTGCAAATCAGTATTACCATTCTTGGAAAGGGTGCCCTCTAACTGCGTTTGCTATCTTTGTGACTTCCTAAACTAAAATACTCCTCCATGCACACTGCTCCCCTTTATGTTTTATCTTCTTTTTTAAAATGTAAACTTCTTGAGAACATGTTCGATTTACTTTGTGTATTTGTTTGTATGACCAAATGATTTTTTATTCATTTGGGCAGTCATT
Source organism: Myrmecobius fasciatus (assembly GCA_023553655.1). Taxonomy (NCBI): domain Eukaryota; kingdom Metazoa; phylum Chordata; class Mammalia; order Dasyuromorphia; family Myrmecobiidae; genus Myrmecobius; species Myrmecobius fasciatus. The sequence continues at coordinate 35,001 of JAJPUD010010542.1, read as the reverse complement.
TATTTATTCTTTTTTTTTTTTTTGAGAAGCAATTGGGGACAAGTAATTTACTCAGAGTCACACAGCTAGTAAGTGTTAAGTGTCTGAGGATGTAGTTGAACTGAGGTCCTCTCGACTCCAAGCCACAGCTTTATCCACTACTCCATCTAGCTGTCCCTTCATTTATTCTTTCTTGATGCTTATTTGTGCCAGTTAAATATGAGTGATGTATGCCACTTTATAAGTATTCTCAAGCTGCCAAAAGGGAAAAAGGGAAGTTCTAAAATCATCAAAGATATCATAAAAAGTAGTCTCTTTTCCCTCTTTGGTCCAGATAGGCCCAATTATACATATACATATATGTGTACATATGCATATGTGCATACTTATATATAGCATATGTATGTATATATATGTGTGTGTATGTATGCATATATACATATACATATACATATATATATGTATATATATATAAAATCTACCTGTCTAGAGGAAATTTCTTTTGATTCTCATGGGGTTCTTAATTGCTCCTTGCTCATTATTTCTCCTGTTTATCACTTTGGCCTGGCTAAGGAATATAATTGCAGAGTCTCTGGGAAAAGGTTTGTGATCTTCCAGGGAAGAAATCATTACTCTTCTGCCTTTGCATTCCATGTCCCATGTTAGGTGCTGGAGGCATCTACTGTTTTTATCCTGATTAACCAGAGTCCCAATTTTTATCACTGGGGCTGATACCAAATTTGAGAAAAAGATTAGTAGTTACCACTTTCTTTATATTGTATAGGAATAAATAGTACCCCAGAAAAGAATGATTATGAAAGGACATATTGGTATAGTGCATTAGAAATAATGCAATCTCTATGAAAGCAATTCTAGCATGAGCAATTCTAGCTCCTCATGGGGAGAAGGGCAAAATGATTTACTAGAAACATTTCAAGTAAAAAGCAGCATCCTTCCCAACTCTAGGACAAATAGTAAAGGACAGAGCTTATTTCACTCAATCATTGCTCAGCATAACAAAGGCTCTTTCTGCAGCAGAAATTCTAAAAGTCAATTGTCAGGGTCTTTAAAGAGAAGTATAGAGGAGAATAGATGTATGATTCTGCAAAGTCCCCATGGCATTTACATACAGTATGATCTAGAAGATGACTCACTGATCTGGATTTTTTTTTCTCCTCCTCCTCCCCTTAAATTCATTGCAGACACACCCAGAATATTCCAAGTTTCATGATATCAGTGGCTAATGGAATCCTAGGAAAGCATCTCCACTTCAATAATTGTTCTGATGCAGAACCAGATTCTGATATAGTTACATTTGTTAAGTATGGCAGCCTGATCCCACTCCCCATATGCCTGTCCATTTCTTCCTGAAACACATTCAATTTTACTTCACAGTAAATTCTGTGACCACAAGGCACAACCATACAATATCCATAAAAATTTGCCATTGAAATCAATACAACTAACTTGCTTAGTAACTATTAAATATATATATATATATATTATACATGCACACATGTATATATATATGTATGTATGTATGTATATATAATATAGTAAGTATTATGGTTTTAGAGTTGGAAATGCCCTTGGAGATCATTGAATCTAGCCCCTTTATTCTTTTTTTTCAGATGACCCACAGAAGTTAAAAGATTGGTCTTAAGTCACACAATGGCAAACCTGGGTTTTGAACCAGTGTTCCTCCTATAAACCACATACTTTCCTCACTGTATCATATGGTCTTTGTATTTAAATACATTAATTTCAATATGTAAAATATTATTAAAAATGTCTATCATTTACTCTAGGTTTTCAGAAGAATCTTTTTTATAAATTGATTTTTTATTACATTGAAAGACTTATTTGAACTGATGAAGAGTAAAGTAGGCAGAACCAGGAAATCAATATGCACAATAATAACAATATTGCAATAATAAAAAATTGTGAAACTGAGCAACTGTGATCGCTACAGTCATCCATGACAATTCCAACAGACTCAAGATGAAAAATGCTATCATCTCCATATACAGAAGTGACAGACTCTGAATGCAGATTGAAACATATTTTCCCCCTCTTTATTTTTCTTATTTTTTCCTTCTTTCTCTTTTAACAATATGATTAATGTGGAAATATATTTTGAATGATTTCATATACTAATAGATAGGCACTTCTTGTTTTCTTAATATGTAGAGAAGGAGTGAAAAGAAAGAAAGAATTTGGAACTGAAAATAAAAATAAAAAATTAAATTGATTTTCATTCATCTTTCCTCTTACATTTTTTTTGGTCATGATTTGATAGAAACTGGATAGGTCTTTCTGTAAAGAAGATGAAAAGAATTCTTGCAAAGAAACCATTTGTTGTCTCAAGTGAACTGATGTGGATTTTATTCATGGAATTGAAAAATTACTTAACATTTTGTTTGAGGATCAGAACTCTGATTAGGTTCATTCTCACAGCTAAAATATTGTAAGTGAGTATCTATTTCTTTGTTGTGTTATTGATGTACTTATTAATAATTTTACATTTAGTAATTTTAATAATTAATTTTAAGGAACCAATGGATTATGCATGTGTGTATATAAACACACACATACATATACACACACATATATAAATACAACAGCTTTCCAGTTTATTAAATAAATAACATTTTATGAACTGGTGGGGGCTCTGAAATTAGTTGATTGAGAGACATAGTGAAATTTTGTTAGTTAATGAAGAAATATTTAAGTATGCTCTGGATTCTCTTACTGCTCAGAATGATGAATTACTATAAATATTTTTGTATTTTTTGTATGCTTCAATACTCTTTTCATTCTTTTCTTTGTTTTTTTTTTTTTGAAGCATCTTTTTGCAAGTTCTCTCACTCAGTTTCCCAATCAAATCCAAAAGGTAAAACATAATCCTTGTAACAAATTGGCATAGTCAAGGAAAACAAATCCACATATTTGCCATGTTTAAAAATATACACTTCATTCTGCCCCTTTGATGAAGAGCTGGGTCATTAGGTGGGGGCTGGCAGAGAAAACCTGAAGTATTGATAAGATTACTCCCTGAAGCAAGCAGGAAGGGCATTGATGGGGATAATTTCAACCTTATAGTCCCACCCTGTCTAGAAGTCTTGGGTAGTCCTACCTTGCTATAAATTTTCCCTATAAATCTATCCATGGTCTATGTCATCTTCACTGAATACCTTCTGGGGTTAGCCTGCCACAGCATTCTGCTTCATGGTTTCTGTCTCTTCACTCTTCCCAATGCCTCATAGTGTCTTTCCTCACATCTCCTCCACCATATCTTATAGTATCTTTTTCCTTACCTCCCACCCATGCCTAATGATGTCTTAACTATATACTCTCCCAACTCTTTTTCATATTTATCATTCTTGGTGTCTATTGTATTTCTTTATTTTGTCTGTAATCTCATAAATAAACTTATCTCTTGCCAAAGAAAATGGCCATTGTGAATCCTTCACAAGACCAAACTCCAACATTTGGTGCCTGAATATCAATCTAATCATTTGGGGCTAAACTTCGAACACATCACTTTGAGTCAATAACCTCCCTGTCAGGAGGTAGATGGCATGTTTCATCATCAATACTCTAGTATCAGAGTTGGGCCAAAGCCTATTGATTGGAGTTCTTAAGTCTCTTAAAGTAGTTTTGTTTTACACAATTGCTGTTACTATAGAAATTGTACTTCCTGTTCTGCTTGCTTTATTCTGTATTAATTCATACCAGTTTTCTTGATTTTCACTGAAAGTTTCTTTAGTCATTTCTCATCAACAATGATATTAAATTATGTTTTAAGCAATAATTGCCTAATTATTCCCCAATTAATGGATGCCTCCTTAGTTTCCAGTTCTTCATCACTTCCATGGTATTTTAGATATGAAAATAATGTGTCAGATCATCAGTGTCATGTATTGAGTAACCACTGTGATGTCCATCAATTGGAAAATGACTGGACAAATTATATTACATGAATGTAATGAAAAAATAAAGGGACGGTTTAAGAAAAACCTAGAAAGATCAATATGAATTGATACAGACTAAAATAAATATAACCAAGAGAAAAATTTACACAGTAACATTATAAAAAGAAACAATTGTGAAATACTTAAGAATGTTGATCAGTGCAATAAATAATCATGATTTCAAAGAACTGGTGATAAAACATGTTGCCTACTCCTGACAGCAAAGTAACAAACTGAAAGTGCAGAAAAAGATATACATTTTCCACATAACCAGTGTGGGGATTTATCTTGTCAACTATGCATATATAATATAAAGGTTTTATTTTTTCTTTTAATTAGAGGATTTAATTGGAGGGATATAACAATTAAATTATTTTATTTTTACAGAAGAGGGTCATTAGAAGGGAAACAAAGCTTAGGGAAGGGATTTTACAGCTAGTGTTTCTGATAAAGTCTTTATTTCTAAAATGTATAAAAATTGACTCAAATTTATAACAATACAAGTAATTTCCCAATTGATTAATGGTCAAAGGATATAAACAGATAACTTTCAGGTGAAGAAATTAAAGCCATTTTTGTCATATGAAAAAATGCTCTAAATCACTGTTGATTAGAGAAATGCAAATTAAGACAACTCTGAGGTACAACTTCATACCTCTCAAATTGGCTAAGATGACAGAAAAAAGATGGTATGATGAAGTGGATGTGGGACAACTGGGACACTAATTCATTGTTGATGAAGTTGTGAACTGATGCAACCATTCTGGAGAGCAATTTGGAACTATACCCAAAGGATTATCAAATTGTGCATACTTTTTGATTCAACAGTTTCTCTATTAGATTGTATCCCAAAGAGATCATAGAAGAGAAAAAAGACCTACATGTGCAAAAATATTTGTAGCAGCTTTTTTTTGTAGTGGCAAAAAACTAGAAATTGAGTAGACGTCCATCAGTTGGAGAATGACTAAATAAATTATGATATATGAAGGTAATGAAATATTATTTTTCTATAAGAAACAATGAGCAAGTTGATTTCATAAAAACCTTGAAAGACTGACATGAACTGAAGCTAAGTGAAGAGAGCAGAACCAAGAGGACATTGTACACAATAATAACAAGATTATGTGATGATCAACTCTGATGGACTTGGCTCACTCTTTGCAGTGAAATAATTCAAGGCAATTCCAATAGATTTGTAATGGAAAATGCCATCTGCCAATTTTCAGAGGATGAAATTAAAACTATTTGTAGTCACATGAAAAGTCATATGCTCCAAATCACTATTGATCAGAGAAATGCAAATCAAGGCAACTCTGAGGTACCACTACACACCTGTCAGATTGCCTAAAATGACAGGAAAAGTTAATGATGAATGTTGGAGGGGATGTGAGAAGGCTGGGACACTGATGCATTGTTGGTGGAGCTGTCAACGGATACAGCCATTCTGGAGAGTAATTTGGAACTATGCTCAAAAAGTTATCAAACTGTGCATACCCTTTGACCCAGCAGCATTTCTATTGGGCTTATATCCCAAAGAAATCATAAAAGAAGGAAAAGGCCCCACATGTGCAAGAATGTTTGTGGCAGCCCTTTTTGTAGCGGCTAGAAACTGGAAACTGAATAGATGCCCTTCAGTTGGAGAATGGCTGAATAAATTATGGTATATGAATATTATGGAATATTATTGCTCTGTAAGAAATGACCAGCAGGATGATTTTCAGAGAGGCCTGAAGAGACTTGCATGAACTGATGCTGAGTGAAATGAGCAGAACAGGAGATCATTATACACGGCAACAACAATACTATATGACGATCAATTCTGATGGACAGGGCTCCCTTCAACAACGAAATGTTTCAAACCACTTCCAATTGTTCACTCAAGAAGGCCATATACACCCAGAGAGAGGGATGTGAAATGTGGACCACAACATAACATTCTCATACTCTTGATTGATGTTTGCTTACATTGTGTTTCCTTTATCTGATATGTCTTTTATGTAGATACGATTTTTCTTACACAACAATGATAAGTTTGGAAATATGTATACATATATTCGATTTGCCAATATTTTAACATAATTAACATGTAGTGGATATCCTG
>JAJPUD010010542.1:670-22510 GCA_023553655.1 Myrmecobius fasciatus | reverse complement strand
AGAGAGAGAGAACAAAGGACAACAACCAACCAAATCTGTGAAACCATAATTATAGTCTATGATATTGTTTGGGGGTGGTCATAAGATTTAGAAGTGATAGAACCTTACAAGTCATTCTTAATCCCTCATTTTACAAGTAAGAAAACTGGGACCCATAGAAGTAAAACTGGCTTACCCATGGCCACATAGGTCCTAAGCAGAACAGCAAGGGTTTAAACCAAAGTTCTCTGACACTAAATCCAATGAACTTTCCTCTACACCAGTCGCCTGGTTTGAAAAAAATACATTTATGACTCTATCAAAAAGAAACAGAAAAAGGATTCCAGCCTGTTGGGTCAACAAGGATGTTGGAATTAAACCAACTTTCCCACACTCCCTACTGTTGCTGTCTGTACTGAATCAAAATCCTTGGAAATTCATTGAGATGGAAAATAAAATCTTAAAATATAATGATTTGATTTACTTGGGGCTCATGCATCAAATAAGTGAAAAGCTGAAGGTGTTGCTGACAGAATGAAATGAGAACAAATTTCCCATTTGAAAAACATTAACATGCTTGCAAAACCAAATGGAGCACACATTTGTCTAAGGAGATTTAATTTGCTAATTGAGCCTCTAAAGAACAAAGAAAAAAAAAATAGAATCTTACTATGAACCTTCTTTGTTGTTGTTTTCATTAGAGTGAAAAATATCTAAGCTGCAAATTATTGGCAGCAAATGGCTTTGGTTATGGCTACACCAAATCCTGAAAGCCACAGAAAAAATTAGTAACAGACAAAACAAAGTGTATTTGGTCACTTAATCTGTAGTGAGGGGACAGTGCAGCAAACAATGACAAATAACTAAAATTGGATTTCATTTGCATTCTTTTCTTCTAGTAAGAATACAAGAAGGATTATTGGCTATAAAACTTTCAAATCACTTCCAGAAGAGAAATCAAGTCTCTCTCATTTTACAGAGTAGGGAATTCAAACGTGGAAAGAGTCCAGGATTTATCCAAGGTCACAGACAGAATTTGAATTCAGTCCATTTAAAATCCAGTGGTCTTTTCACCACGCCATGCTGCTTTCCACAATGCATATAGTATTTTTATTTTAATGGGAATGGATTTTAGAAAATAAATTATGTAACATAATTTTCCTCTTTTAAGAATTTTTATGAATATTTTGTTTTTAAATCACCTTCATTTACACATTTATGTAAACTGTTATACGGGCAATATTTCATACTTGTAGTCCTCCTAATTGTTTAACAAAGGAAGTAAGATACATATAATCATCTCTTCTTTAGAGCTCAGTTTGATCATTATAATAAGCGTGCAACTTTCATCAATTTTTGCTTGATAACTGTTAAATATCACTTAAAGATACAGAGGTCTGCTAAGCAGAACAATAAAATATAAGTAGCTATTATTAAGGTGTTACATCCTAGTGCAGATAGATATAAGTAATATGAAAGATATCCTACCAAACAAACTTGTATATTGCCCAACAAAAATTGGTAGGTCAAAGAAGGGTGGTTGCAGATAGGAAGAATGAAATATCTTGTCTGTACACACTTTGGGACTGAGTCATCTGTAGTGAGCAAGTTGTCCTAGAATGTTCTATTTTGTAAGCATGCATAGTAATGGTATTGTGTGTTTCTTTGGAGGTGCTGGAATGTGGAGCCCATTAATATCATAGAACCACAGAATCTCAGAGTAAGGGATCTCTGAAATCATCTAAGCTCAAAAACTCTGATGAATGTAAAAACCCAAAATAATTTCACAAGGCTAATGCTAAAGACTGCCACCAATTGTCAGCAAGATCATAGCCTGTACACATATGATAAAACATATATTTTAAAATACAACCAGTGTGTGAATTTTCTTTTTTGCTTGTCTATACTTATTCATTATAAGGGAGGGCTTAAATTGGGGGAAAAGATAGTTACAGGATAGTAGCAATAATGAAAAGAAGAGAAGAAAAGATAGAAGAGAATCAAAGAAACGTTAAAAAATATAGAGAGAGGGGCAGCTAGATGGCGCAGTGAATAGAGCACCAGCCCTGAAGTCAGGAAGACCTGAGTTCAAATCTGGTCTCAGACACTTTAACATTTCCTAGCTGTGTGACCTTGGGCAAGTCACTTAACCCCAACTGCCTCAGGGGGGAAAAATATAGAGAGAAGGAGGCAGGAGGAAATTTGAAAACATTTTTTAAAAATCTATCATTAAATTTCATATATACACATTCCTTAATATTGTATGTATATACACATCTATCTATTGCTTGCTTTATACATACATAGATCTACAAACAGATATACATATATGATAAACATACATATATGTATATACACATATCATAATGAATGTGTATATATATACCTATTGTGTGTTATTATAACTATATAATATATAATGTATATACACATATTTTAACTATAGAATTTCAGTTTGATATATAATGTGTTCTGTTCTTTATTTATTGAAAGGTCCATGTTTGTTAAATTTATAAGAAAAAAGAAAAAAATTAAATGCAAAATCCAGTATCTTTCATTTAGTAAATTTTCCTATTACACTAAATAGTGATTTATTTAGAGATTGAAACTTAAAAGTAGATCATCATTCTTGGAATAATTATTCCCACCTCACAATATTTTTTCTTTATCTGGCAAGGATTCAGCTTTCCTAGGAATGGGAATCATTTATTTGGAATATGCTTTGATTTTCTTTTATTCTCACTTGGGGAAGGGTGAGTATGCAGATTTTGGCTAATTAAGACAAATAACATTTTTTAAAAAATAAAAAATAATGAATATGTATCATCTAATTATAGTATTGAAACTGTCATAACTATAATGAGGAGTCATTGTGATAGAGAACATGCTAGACACAGGTCGAAAATTAGTAAAATAAACAACCAATAAAAAGTTGACTATGCAGTTTACTCTCAAGCAGGCAAATCTGAGGATGTTCTTAAGAAAATGCACACATTTTTATCACCACCTCAAGCAGATTCAATTCAATTTGATTCAATATAATATGCATTTATTAAGCACTTACTATATTCTAGGTGCTATATCTTGGGGTACACAAAGACAAAAATAAAGCAGACTCTGCTGTTAAGATATGTTATATATATGTTATATATAAACAGATATTGATTGATCAAGGAGATTGGTTGATTTAATCAGTCACGGTATCTCATCTCCCTTTAAATGATGAAGCAACCAGGGAAAAATAATCAATTAATTTCAATCATAGATTTTGGTCAGTCAATCAATCAAAAATGGATTTTAGATTAACTGGGAAAGGCCCTTGGAACTGGATTATTACCTAGGAATCATATTCTGATTGGCTGAGGAAACCTGGTCACACTCTAAAGTATCAAGCAAATTGAGGACACATCTTATAGATAAATAAATGCAAAGTTATTTCAGAGATGAAATTGGAGAAAGGATATCAACAGCTGGGGGATGAGTAAAGGCAGCTAGTAAAGGAGGATGGATCACAATAGATGAAGTGCTACGGCAGAAATAAGGAATACTAGAGTTAAAATCCAGCCTCAGACACTTCTTGTTTATTAACTTCTTTTTTACTTCATTTTCCTCATCTATAAAAGGGGAATAATGATAGCACTTACTTTCCAGGGTTGTTGTGAGGATCAAACAAGATCATATTTGTAAAGCACTTTGCAAACCTTAAAGTTATTAAAGTTAAAAGATACCTGTTATTTATTGGGACATAGCACCTCATCAGTGTCTCTGAGGCAAACATAGATTTGTGGAGGGAAAGGGATAAAATCCTTCTATAAAATTTATAATTATAAAATCTATAAAAAATAAAGTGGATAAAATCCCAAACTGGTAGACTATGGAGTAATCACATCTCATCAACTACATCTTCCATATCAGTAAAACTGTGCTTCTACTGAGACTGAAGGAGGTTTAAGAGCAGGATGAGGTAAACTCAACTCACATAGCAGATCAGACCAGGTCATTTGACTGTTTCCAGGCTCCCTTCTGGATCCTAATCCAGTACTACTTCCTATACACACACACACACACACACACACACACACACACACACACACTCCTCAAACTGTTAAAAGCACAAGTTATGCCTCAGGTTCCTGGGCAAATGCTCAGTTCCCTCTGGACTAATTTAACTTTGGTTTGAAGCAGAGAAAATGAATAAAGCTTTCTTTCTCAAACTCCATTGCAAGGGAAGAACATTAAAGGTCTATTTCTTGGGCTATTCAGAGGATTAGAGGCAAATTTTAAAACTGGGACTCGGTAGATTAGCCATGTGTTTCAGTGAGTGATTTAAAATTATTACTTGTCTCTTTTGCCTTTAAATCTCAAGTATTTGAAATGTACACAGGCTTGGCAGGCTCTGACCAGAGCCAGCTGAGTGCAAAGATAACATGTAAAAGCCATCTGTTGTCATGCTTAATATTAGTGTTCTAACCTTCTCCAACTTTGGATTACATCAAGCTTAATGGGAAAGGAGAGAATGAAGACAACTGCGGCACACTGGTTTCAAATGGCAGTTTGTACAGTCTGTGGGATGCATTAAAGGATCCCAAGGGACAAAAAGCCTGAGAGAAATGGAGAGGATACGCAAATAGAGCAATTTTGTTATTTCCTTGTTAAAATTTATATTTCTTTTAATAATAAAAAAAACCCTGTAACTCCACCCAACAATTCAGTTTCTTATATATTCCTATTTTCTGTTTTCCTTTGTGTAACCCTTGGCTCAAAGATCATTTGCATAAAACTATCTTCATTGGGGGAGATTGATTATTCAATATGCAAATCTGCAGGGGGGAGGGGTGCATTGAGTAATCTATCTCCATCACTGGGGGTAGACTTATGAAAATGACTTTTAAGTCACTGGTTATTTATTTGTAGCTTAAAATGTCATCAATTGGTGATTATTATATTTACAATAAAAATTTCAAATTTAAATACTTTTTTTTAAATAAATAAAAAATACTGGACTTAGCATCAGACAATCCATGTTAGAGTTTTGACTTCATTATTTACAGTCTGCAGAATCACAAGGACACTAAGACATGTTAGCTAATGTTATTGTTACTTAAATGTTACTGTTACTGTAACTGAAACTATTGTATATATATATATGCAACTTGTTTTAGGGGTGGGGATTCCTTTCCTAAGAAAAAGAAACTTATATAAATGGTGGTTTGTTGCTTATTAATACAGACAGGCTTAAATGGCATAGTAGTTAGCAGTGTCAGGCCCGAAGTTAGGAAGATTTTAGTATGAATCTACCTTCAGATACTTATTACTTAGTTATGTATCTCTTAGCAAGTGATTTAACCTTTATTTACCTCAGTTCCCTCATCTGTGAAAGAATCATATAAATACTAGCTATTTTTATTGTAATTCTCTCAGCTGGCATATTAAGAGTTGATAGTTTTAGTTTTATTTGAAGCATTACTCATTGTAACCTCATAAATCCGTATATCAAAAGTTCAACCGATTTTTTCCCTTATAACTTGTGCAAAATTTTTTATTTCCTACCAATTTGTGGTGAGACATTTGGGATTAGGTGACTTGCCCAGGGTCACATAACTAGCAAGTGTTAAGTGTCTGAGGCTGAATTTGAACTCAGGTCTTTCTGACTCCAGGGTTGGTACTCTGTCCCCTGTGCCATCTCACTTCATCCCTTTTCCAGCATTCTTAAAATAATAAATTCTCTCAAGATTGTTTTCGGGATATTTATTAGTATCTAAGTTGAGCAGATTGTCTTCTCATTCAACTGAAACTTCTCTCTGAAGTTATCAATCTCTTAACTGTCAAATGTAATGGACTTTCTTCAATCTTCATCCTTTCTGACCTCTCTGCAGCCTTTGATGACCCTCTTCTAGGCTTTTGTGATATTGCTCTCTGCTGGTTTTCCTCCTACTTAACAGTTCTTCTAAGTCTCCCTTCCAAGATTTTCTTCCAGGACACAGTCTGGGCATCCCCCAAGGCTCTGTTCTGAATCCTCTTCTCTTTTCTTCTCCCTCCATTCAATTTCACTTGGTGATCTCGTTAGTTTTCCTGAATTCAAGTATTATCTCTATGCTGATGATTCTCACATTGATTTGTGGGAATTCTCACTTCTGTTTTGGCCTTTGATATAACATCTTCAAGTACCTTTGGACATTTTAAGTGGATGTCTCACAGGTATGTTAGTCTGAATATGGCTAAATCTGTTGAGGGTTTTTGGCTGAGGCAATTGGGGTTAAGTGACTTGCTCAGGGTCACACAGCTAGAAGTGTTGTGTCTGAGGCCATATTTGAACCAGACTTTAGAACTAGTGCTCTATCCATTGCACCACCCATGTGCCCCAACATGGCTAAATCTGAACTTAATCTTTTCCCTCTAACCCTCCCCTGTACCTAAATTCCTAAATACTGTCAAGGGTAACACTATCCTTCTAGTCACACAGGAATTACCTAATTGTCAATTCTCATTCTCATATCCAATCATTTGTCAAGTTCTGTCAATTTCATCTTCATAATATCTCTTATTTATACTCTACTCTACTTTGACATGGCCACCATCCTGAAGCAGATTCTGATCATCTCATACCTGCTGCAATAGCTTGCTGCTTGGTCTGCTTGTATCAAATTTCTCTCTACCACAGTCTATCCTTCACACAAATGTCAAATTCAATCAATAAATATTTATCAAGCATCTACTACGTGCCAGGAGCCATGCTAAGACCTGGGAATATAAAAAGGCAGGAGATAGTACCTGACTTCAAGGAGCTTAAAAGCTAGTGAGGGACACACGTAAACAAATATATACAAAACAAGCTACCTACAGGACAATTAGAAATGATTTTTTTTTTTTTTTTTTTTTTTTTTTTTTTTTTTTGCTTAGGCAGTTGAGGTTAAGTGACTTGCCCAGGGTCACACAGCTAGGAAATGTTAAGTGTCTGAGACCACATTTGAACTCAGGTCCTCCTGACTTCAGGGCTGGTGCTCTATCCACTACGGCCACCTAGTTGACCCAGGAAATGATTAAAAGAGGGAAAGCACTAGAATTAAGAGGTTCCAGGGAGAGCTTCTTGTAGAAGTTATTTTAATTGGGAATCAAAGGGAGACAAGGAGGTCCATAATTGGAGTTTAGAGAGAGAACAATTGAGAGACAACCAGAGAAAATGTCTAGAACCAAGAGAAGGAATGTCTCGTTCTTGGAACAACCAGAAGGCCAACTTCACTAGAATGAAGTGTAGATTTTGGGGAATAAGGTGTAAGAAGACTGGAAAGGAAGAAGGAATTTAGGGTATGAAGGATTTTGAATGTCAATACAAAGTATTTTGTATTTGCTCCTGGAGGCAATAGAATGTCATTAGAGTTTGTTGAGAAGGGGGCAACATGATTGTACCTGCATTTTAGGAAAATCATTTTAGTTGCTGAATGGAAAATGGATTGGAATAGGAAAGAGACTTGAAGCAGGCAGACTACAGTGATATGACCCTCTTCCCTATTCAATCAACTCTAATTTTTTTATATTGCATCTAGGATCAAAAATAAAATACTCTGGTATTTAAAGCCTTCTATAACCTCGCTCCCTCCTAATTTTTCAGTCCTCTTACACCCTTCAGCTTCCTTCCTCTATCATGTACTGTGTGACCCAGTGATACTGGTCTACTGGATGATCCTCATACTAAACACATCATCTCCTGATTGGACATTTTCATTTGCTATCCTCTATACCTAGAACTATCTCCCTCATCACTTCTTACTCCTGACTTCCCTGCTGAAGTCCCACCTCTTCAAGATGCTTTTTCTAATTCTCCAATTGATTATTTCCAATTTATCCTGTATGTATGTATATATGTTTGTGTGTATGTATACTTGTTTGCATATTGTTTCCTTCATTAAGAGTGTGACCTCCTTAAGAGCATGGATTATCTTTCTTTACATCCTCAGTGCTTCATATAGTGACTAGCCCATAGTATGTTCTCAATTCTACCTGACATTACCAAACCTGAGATAACCCAATGTCAGTGACATTAACTGTAGAGTAATCATGAGAATTAACTCATCATAGATTTTCCCCAAAAGATCTTGAGCATGTGTCAAGGCCAGACTTCCTCAAAAAACAGTCAAGAAAGCTGAACCTAGTAGCACACATCTGTATTGCCCTACTACTGGAAAAGCTCAGACTGGTTAATCATTTGAGCTCCCTAGTTCTGAGGTGCAGGAGAACTAAAGAAAAGTAGTACCAACATGACACCAATATGGCAAGTTTCCAGGATCAAGAGGTCACTAGGCTAGAATAAATTGGCTGAGTTACAAAATAGAGCAGGTGAAAACTTCAAGTGGTAAAGCTTCAGTGATAATCAGCAGTGAGATCAAGCCTGTAAGTGGCTATAGCACTTTCAGTCTAAACAAGATAGGAAATATTGTTATTGTTCGATCATTTTTCAATTGTGTCAAACTCTTCATGAACCTATTTGAGGTTTTCTTGGCAAAGATACTAAAGTGGTTTGCCATTTTCTTCTTCATCTCATTTTTCAGTTAAGGAAACTGAGGCAACCTGGGCTAAGTGACTTGACCAGGGTTACACAGCTAGTAAGAGTCTAAGCCAGACTTGACCTCATGAAGATGAATCTTTTTGATTTAGGCCTGCCATTCTACCCATTGCCCACCTACATGCACCAAGATAGGGAGGTCCAGTCTCAAAAAAACAAAATAAACCCAACGATAATTACAGAAAAGACTGTCTATGAGTTAGATATGTTTGCCCTGGGCAATTAGCATTCCTAAAACTTTGAGAATGGGAAGTGATGTCAACAGTAAAGTTGTTTTGTTTTCTACATAAGCAGGAACAATCCAGACTCATATTATATTGTTGTCCTCTAACCATCACATAGATACTGATGTTTGCTTATATTAGGCTAATGGAAAAATATAAAACTCTATAGGTCTAGAGGAATGTGCCCTTCATGTAGAAATAATTATGGGGATATTGACAAAATTCCCTGTATTCACTCTTCATTAGATACCCAGCTTGCTATAATTCAGATATTCCTATCAATCCCTATTTTACATATATATGTTTGTGTGTATGCGTGTATGCGTGTGTAAGTATCTGGTATGTGTTGGATTTTTGAGTTTTCCTTTTACTAGTGCAGAAGTGATATTTATGACATAACCATTCATTTAGAGAACATTTGCTGCTAAATGTTGAGGTATAAGTGGAAGAATCTCATCACTTTTCCAATCCTTGGAATAGCTTCATAAATCTTGGAGAGTATGGGCCCTGTAATTGATTGGGTTATTGTCTAAGAATAGGTTGAGCAACAAGGTCATTCAGTGGATAAAGCTTTGGGCCTCAAGTTAGTAAGATCTGAGTTCAGATCTGGCCTCAGATACTCATTGGCTGTGTGATCATGAGCAAGTCATTTAATCCTATTTGCTTCAGTTTCCTCATCTATAAAACAAGCTACTGAAAGAAATGGCAACCACTCCAGTCTCTTTGCCAATAAAACCTCAAAAGGAGTTACCAAGAGTTGGACATAATTAAAATGACTGAACAACCCAAGGTTAAATTTGATTTAAGATTGGCCACAGCAGTTCTTAAAGATTATCTATTAAATCATAGAGAGGTTGAAATCTGCAGAGGTAGAGAAAGCATAGAGACTTAAAGTAAAGTGTAAGAATCAGAATTGGTGGAGTCAGAGAGGATTCTGTTCAATTTCCATCTCTGCTATTTATTTGCTCTGTGTTCTTTATAAAATTATGTGTATGTATATATATATATATATATATATGCATATATATACACATATATACATACAAACAACAAATATAAATATAAAATACATAATATATTATATTATTATGAAATTATAAACTATATAAAATTATATATATATATATATGTATATATTATAAGTTGGACAAAATGGTGATGTCCAGATGTCCTTGAAATGTATTGTGAGGGCAAAGGATAGTGTTAGGAATCTGAAAGGCATAGGCACAGTAGTATACTGGCAAATATTTAACAGGTTCTCTGGAGGAGATCAGAGTATGAATTATATACTTTCAAATTTAAATCTGCGGCCAAGATGGCGAACTGCAGACAGCGTCCTCTGTGAGCTCCTGAGACCTTTCCTCAAACCCAGTCAAATTGAGCCTCCAAACTGGTTTTGGAGTGAGGGCTCCACCAAACACTTGGACTACAATGCACTTCTATCAAATATCTACTTTGAAAGAACTTCTGAGGTCAGTTTTAGACGGGCAGGGGATCGAGCAGCTCCCAGCGCTCAGATGCCAGGGCGCAGCCGGGGTGCAAGTCCAGGGCTGGGATGGACCAGAAGATTTTAGGCTGCCAGGAAGTCCCTGGGCTTGGGCCACTTTGCTCTGCTTTTGGGCAGATGCTTTGGCAGGTCTACCTTTGATAAAGGGTGGATGGAGATCAGTTGAAAGTGTGGTCCTAGTGCCGATCTAGCTAGATCAGCCCCAGACAGGAAGTCAACTAGGCAAATTGCCCCAGGGCAAATTGAAATCCCTGCTGCTGCTGCTGCTGCAGAATTCCCTGCTGGTGACTGATACCTCTGCTGAAAATCATGAGCAAGAAAAAGAGAGCTCTCACCTTAGACAGCTTTTACAGAGAGAAACTAGAGAAGTCCCCAGATCCTGAGATTCTGAAAACAATCCCAGATAAAGCCACAGGGGTGGACTTAAGCTGGTCTCCCTTTCAGAAGGCTTACCTGGAAGATTGCATAAAGAATCTCAAAAGAGAGCTAGAAGAAGATTGGGGAAATAAATTGAGAGCAGTGCAAGAAGGAAATATCGCCCTGCAACAGAGATGGGAAAACCGGAAAATAAGTCTGGTGAATTGGAAAAAGACAACAATTCACTGAAAAACAAAATTAGTGATTTGGAAAAAGACAACAATTAACTGAAAAACAAAATTAGTGAATTGGAAAAAGACAACAATTTACTGAAAAACAAAATTGGTGAATTGGAAAATGTTACCAAATCACAAGGAAATAAAAATAGTGAATTGGTAAAAGAACAATTCACTGAAAAATAAAATTAGTGAATTGGAAAAAGACAACAATTCACTGAAAAATAAAATTGGCAAAATGGAAAAAGAATGCAATGAACCAAAAAATTCAATTGGCCAGTTACAAAAGGAGCTAAAAAAGATAGCTGAAGGAAATAATACCTTAAAAATTAAAATTGAACAAATTGAAATGAATGACTCAATAAGACTTCAAGAATCAAACAAAAACAAAAAAATGAAAAAATAGAACAAAATATGAAATATCTCCTAGGAAAAACAACTGACTTGGAAAACAGATCCAGGAGAGACAATCTAAGGATTATTGGACTCCCTGAAAGTCACGATGAAAAAAAGAACCTTGATGCTATCTTCCAGGAAATCATGAAAGAGAATTGCCCTGATGTTTTAGAATCAGAAGGCAAAGTTGGCATTGAAAGAATTCACCCATCACCTCCTGAAAGAGACCCCAAAATTAAAACCCCAAGGAATATCGTGGCCAAATTTCAGGACTATCACACCAAGGAAAAGATATTACAAGCTGATAAAAAAAAAAAAAAAAAAACAGTTCAAATACCGAGGAACTGTCATTAGAATTACACAGGATCTGTCAGCTTCCTCATTGAAGATCGAAGGGCCTGGAATCAGATATTCCAAAAGGCAAAAGAACTTGGATTACAGCCAAGAATAAGCTATCCAGCTAGAATGAGCATCATCTTCCAGGGAAGAAGATGGTCATTCAATGATACAGGAGAATTTCACCTATTTCTAATGAAAAGACCAGATCTGAACAAAAAATTTGACCTCCAAACACAGAACTCCAGAGAAGCGTAAAAAGGTAAAAAAGAAAGAACTCTCAAGAACTATATCTCTACTAGGGATATCCTTAAAGAATGGGGGTATAATTTGATTTTACTTTGATAATAATCGGAAAGAAATTAGAGGTGGAAGGTATATCATACTGTAAAAAAAAGGGGGGAGGGGAATGGAGGTAAAATAAAGTAAAAATAAAAAGGAGGTAAAATAAGGCAAAGTCTCATGAAGAGACATAGAAAATCTAATATAATTGAGGGAAAGAAGGGAGGGTGATGAGTACTCTTACTCTCATTAGATTGGGCTCTAAAAGAGTATATCAGATGCATTTGATTTCAGGGAAAAACTTGGCCCTCTGTATAGGGAAGTAGGAGGGAAAAGAGGAAAAGAAAGGGATAAATTAATAGAAGGATTAGGGGAAAGGTGTAAAAAAGAGAGAGGGTTTTAAAGGGGGGGAGGACTGTTAGAGGGAGGTGGTCATCAAAAACAAAATACTGGGGAGAGGGGAAGGGAAGAGAAAAATAATACATCCAAGTCCAGCTCATGGTCTTGTCTCTTAGTTAAGAATGTTCATAGTAGAGTTAGGTCTTCAAGCTCATTTCTGGCACAAATTATTTAGGTTCTTCTAAATCAAATTTATCTTTCCATTCCATTCCGGTGAGGTCAGACAATACAGAATGCTATGTTCAGTTGGGGATACCACATTTTAGGAGAAACTTTGGTAAGCAAGGTAAGTCTCCTCAGAGGCTTTATATGAAAATTCATTTGAGACACCAGAATATGTAGACTAGAGAAGACAAGACTTTACAAAAGTTCATATATTTTGTTCATTCCCAGGAAGCAGAGTTAGGACCAATGAATGGAAGACAGAGAGAGGGTGATCTCAGTTTTATAGTAAGTGCTTCCTAACCAGAGCTGCCTCAAAATGTAATGGTTGGTTCCCAAAGACAGTTGGCTCAAGAAATTTCTTCAATAAGCCAAGACTATCTGAATGAGATATTAGGAAGAATAATCAGTTGGACCAGCCAAAATTCTTCCATCTCAGAGAGCCCATTCCCTATTTCAGTAGCAAAATGTCACATCCAGCTTAGTCTCTTTGTCCGTATGCCTTTTTAAAAGGATATATATACGATCGGACACAAATCTGTGAGAAATAAGTATTTCTCTCTTGCATTTAATAATTATTGTTATTAGTAGCAGGGGTTTTCCTCTTTTCTACTTCCTTGTCCAGAAATCAACCAGTGTGGGAAATCTCTCTTAAAAATTTACTCAGGCTAAGATCTAATCAGACAGTAAAAAAAAATTCAAAGTTTGCATTGTTGGTGGAACTGTGAACGGATCCAACCATTCTGGAGAGCAATCTGGAACTATGCTCAAAAAGTTATCAAACTGGGGCAGCTAGGTGGCGCAGTGGATAGAGCACCAGCCCTGAAGTCAGGAGGACCTGAGTTCAAATTTGGTCTCAGACACTTAACATTCCCTAGCTGGGTGACCCTTGGCAAGTCACTTAACCCCAATTGCCTCAGCAAAAAGAAAAAAAAAAGTTATCAAACTGTGCATACCATTTGACCCAGCAGTGTTTCTACTGGGCCTATATCCCAAAGAGATCTTAAAGGAGGGAAAGGGAACCGCATGTGCAAAAATGTTTGTGGCAGTCCTTTTTGTAGTGGCAAGAAACTGGAAACTGAAAGGATGCCCATCAATTGGAGAATGGCTGAATAAATTATGGTATATGAATGTTATGGAATATTATTGTTCTGTAAGAAATGATCAACAAGATGATTTCAGAGAGGCCTGGAGAGACTTGCATGAACTGATGCTGAGTGAAATCAGCAGAACCAGGAGAACATTATACACAGCAACAAGACAATACGATGATCAATTCTGATGGACATGGTTCTCTTCAACAATGATGTGATTCAAACCAGTTCCTATTGTTCAGTGATGAAGAAAGTCGTGTACATCCAGAGAGAGGCCTGAGGGAACTGAGTGTGAACCACAACACAGCATTTTAACGCTTTTTGTGAATATTTCCCTGTATTTTGTTTTCCTTCTTAGGTTGTTTTTTTTTTCTCTCTCTCTCTCTAGATCTGATGTTTCTTGTGCAGTAATATAACTGTATAAATATGTATGCATATATTGGATTTGTCATATAATTTAACATATTTAGCATGTATTGGATTACCTGTCATCTGGGGGGGGAGGGAAGGAGGGGAAAAGCTTAGAACAAAAAAAAAAGTTTTGCAAAGGTCAATGTAGAAAAATCACTCATATGTTTTGTAAATAAAAAGCTTTTAATAAAAAAAGAAAAGAAAAGAAAAAGAAAAAGCAATTCAAAGTTTGGGCCAATGGGCCTGCTCATTGTGTTTGCTCAGACAGGTCTGGGGAAGTGTTGATTCTCTCTTGTCAGACAGGTGATATGGAAATTGATGTCTCTTTCACTAAGATTTGGGTGATCCCAGTCATTTATCCCCAAGACCCTTGTTATAATATTGCCCAGCCTCTTACTGTAATATTCATTTTCTCATTAATTATTAACCAACCACCCCTCAAAAATACCTGCTCTTCCAAGAGCATATAAATTGTGATCCCACTGCCATTAGCTACCTTTGATCTAAGAGAGATGGCCAAATAACCATCCTTTTATTAATAAACATGCTGGCTTATTAATAAAATGAATACATTACCCAGAAACTATGTCTCTCAGAATTTTTAAATTCAACACAAAACCAAAAAAAAATTAGAACTAAAAAGAGTCTTGGATATCATGTAGTCCAACCTTCTTTTTACAGATTTGAAAACTGAAGACAATAAATATTAAATAACATAGTTAATGGAAGAAACAATACTAGCATCTAATTTTTTAATTCCTCAAATCATGCTCTTTTCATTAAACTGTGATATTTCTAAAGAGGCCTCATTGATTATATTGAAAGGCAACATAATGTAATGGTTATATTTGTTGGATTTAAAGTCATGAAGAACTGGATTTGAATCTTCCCTGACATTTTTTGAGTGACATGGTAAAGTCACTTAACATTTCAGAAACTCAAATTTCTTCATCTGTAGAATAGGAACAAGAATGATTATACAGGCTAATCTGTTACAATGAGATACCACTCTGAAAAGTTGAACAATAAAAATCACAGAACTATTAAGGAAAATGGGGTTAGGGGAGCAATGATCAAAAGTTTTGTTAGTGATGTTAAAAAGAAAATAGGATACTATTAAAAATGGTAGCAGAGTTGTGTTTTTTGTTTGTTTTTTGGGTTTTCTTGGCAGGTTAAATGGTTAAGAAGCACATAAATATTACAATAGTAGTTGTATCAGTGGCCTACTTAGCCTGAGCCTGGGCTGCAAAAACAAATTGAATCACAGGTACAAAAATGTTTGTAGTAATTCTATTTGTAGTGACAAGGAACTGGAAATTGAGTCGATACTCATCAGTTGGGGAATGGTTGCATAAGTTATTATATATGAAGATACTGGAATGTTATTGTTCTATAAGAAATGAAGAACAAGCTGATTTCAGAAAAGCCTGGAGAGACTTACATGAACTGATGCTGACTGAAATGAGCAGAAGGAGAACATTGTACACAGTAACAATAAGATTAAGTGATGATCAATTGTGTTGGACTTGGCTCTTTTTAACAATGAGGGCAATTCCAAGAGATTTATGATAGAAAGTGCCATCCACATCCAAAGAGAATTATGAAGATTGAATGTGACTCAAAACATGATATTTTTACCTTTTTTGTATTGTTGTTTGCTTTTCCCCCCTTGCTCATGTTTTTTTCTTTTGATCTTTTTTTGACTCGGCATAACAAATACAGAAATATGTTTTGAAGAATTACACACATTTAACCTATATCAGATTGCTTGGTGTCTTGGGGAGGGAGGAGAGGGAGAAGAATGAGAAAAATTTAGAACAAAAAGTTTTGCAAAGGTGAATGTTGAAAGCTATCTTTGCATGTATTTGGAAAAAAATAAAATACCATTTAGAAAAAAGAAAAACTTGGATTAGCTGAAATTCAGACTCCAGGTTGAAGCCATGGTGAAAGGGGTGGAGATGGTAGAGACCAGACCAACTCTACTCTCAGCTCTTCCTGTCCTTCTTTGCCTTGGACAAAGATCTGATATACTTGTGGAAGTTGCTATGAGAAAGGTTGGAGCTTGTGAAGTGTTGCAATTTTCTGTATTCTTGTAGAAGCAAACTCAAAATTCAACTTATACTCAAAATGTTACCTAATTTATCCATCACAATGGGGCAATTTTGCATTTTCGAAACATACATTGTAGTAGAACTGCTTGTAAAATTTAACTCCTCGTGTTGTCAGGAAGCTCAGCTTTGCAATCTTGAACCAATCAATAAATTTTATTAAATGCTTACTATGTTCTAGGTAGTAGGGATACAGTTATTAGAGTGAAACAGTTCCTACCCTCAAAAAGCTTACTTCTACTAATACTAATAATACTATATACATGTCAGTTATTGTTATGATATTACAGTATTCCTTCCACCTACAAATCTAAATGGTAGATATGCCTTCCACATTGAACCAACATCTAGAAGTAGCAAGAAGAATGTGAAAGAACCCTTTCACTACTGTGTAGTTAATTCTGCTCTCAGGGAATTTAATTTCAACAAATTTTGTGGGAATCAAAAAAAAATTAGGAATTTTTGTAGCATGATAGAAGAGACTCCAGACTCCCCTAATATTTATAAACATGGCAGTGAAGAAAGTTAAGTCAAGAGAAAATAGGCTAGATAGATGTTACTTACCATACTAAGGTGTAACCGATTTACTCCTTTTAGTTGTTTTTAAAAAGCATAAAATGGTATCATATTTTATGAAAAGCTAATGCTGTAGATGTATGATTTTTTAAAAGTTATTCTTGTTATTTATGTAATCTATTTCATTTGTAATTTTCTTAATACTGAAACCACCTTGCATTCCTGGTATAAATCCAACCTTGTTATAATGTATAATCTTTTTAATATTTTGCTGTAGCTTTTTAGATAATATTTCATTCAATTTTTTTGCAGAGATATTCATTAGAGATATTGACCTAAGCAGGGCATTTTAAACTTTTTTCCACTCACAACTCCTTCTGGCCTGGGAATTTTTTATGTGTATAGGTATATAAAATAGGTGCATAATTCAAACTTTACTGAAAATAAATGATAATTTTGTGATCCCCACTTTCAGTTACAAGATCTCATATGAAGTTATGAACCGTAGTTTAAGAAACTGAGGTTTATATGATGAGGTTAAGGTCTGGCACCAAATAATGAGATTGGGCACTAAATGATGGCATTTGATAGCAATTCCTTGTTCGAATATGAGGTGCAAGGCACATGTGAAGAATTCATAATGGCATTTCTTTTTGCCAAAAGGTATTTATGAGAAGAGGTTACAGACAAAATGGGGAGGCAAAACGGATACCAGGAGTGGCAAATATGAAAAAGCATTGGGAAAGCATATTATTTCCAAGGAAAGGGATTTTAATGATTAGCAATAGAAAAGACAAGTTCTCTAGTGGAACTCACAATTAACCAGGCAAAAGGGATTATACCATGGAGGTATATGCTATTGACCAGTAGGCTAGCTTCATAAAGGAGTTTAACACTGAAAGAGTTCTTTAGGTATAACAAGGAGAAAGATATCTTGAGGCATGGGGGGGGGGGAGGGAAGGTGGAGAGGGAATAGGAAGGAAGACATCATGAGGCAAAATGTTGTGGCAGGTTAACCCAAAAGGGACTCAGCAAAGATGGCATAGGCCATGGGATAGGTTTATAGGAGAAATTTAACCCCAAGAATTTGACATCATAACTTGGCTTATTGGATTAGTGGTGGGATTGTAAAACTGAGCTAATGCCCATCAATGCCCCTCCCTGCTTGCTTCAGGGAGTATTAAAATTAGTATTTCAGGCTTTCTCTGACAATCCCAACTAGTTACCCAGGACTTCATCATATAAATTTCTTTTAACTCCTCATTTAAGTATTAGTACCATAATTGTCTCAGAGAACTGCTCTTTCTTCTTCTATTTTTTCCAAATAATTTGTCATATTGGAATTAATTATTTTCTGAAAGTTTGTTAGAATTTATTTATAAATCCATCTGGTCCTGTTTTGTTTTGTTTTTCCTTAGAAGGTATATTTGTGGCTTGTTCAAATTATTTTTTCTGGGACTGTGCTATTTAAATTCTTTATTTTTTATTCTATTAATCTGGGTATTATATAATTTTGTAAATATTCATTCATTTCATTTAGGTCATCAGGTTTATTTACATGTAACTGGGCAAAATAAGTTTTAAAAACTTTTTTTTTTAATTCCTTCTAGCCAGTATTGGATAGCATTCTGTGCTTCAAGTCAGAAAGATTTGATTTAAAATCTACTAGCTCTGTGATGTTGGGCAAGTCACTTTTTCTACCTTAGATTTCTCAACTATAAAGTGGAGATAATAACAGTAACTGCCTTATAGTGTTGTTTTGAATATTAAATGAGGTAATATTTCTAAATTGCTTGGCCTGATGCTTGATATATATAGTAGGTACTTAAGAGATGCTTGTTTTTTCCTTGACCTCCCTCTTTATTGTGTATCCTCCTTTTTATTTCTGATATCATCAGTTTGGTTTTTCCATTTTCATTTTATAAGTTAATAGTAATTTCTTAAAAAAAACTAGATCCTACTTTTAATATATTTTTGTTTTCAATTTTATACATTTATTAATTTTCAGAATTTCTATTTTTTTATGTTTGGATGACATTTTTTGCTTTTAATTTTTAGGATTTTTTCTGTGACTGTATACCCAATTCATTGATCAGTTCTCCTTTACTATTGAAAATGTTGAAAATTATAAAATTTACCCTAAGGGCTAATTTTAAGTGCACCTCAAAAGTTCTGGTATATTTTCTCATGGTCATCATTTTCTTTGTGAAATTATTTATTGTTTCTATGATTTATTCCTTGACAAACCAATTCTTTAGGATTAAATTATGTGGTACCACCTGTCAGATTGGCTAAAATGACAAGAAAAGTTAATGATGAATGTTGGAGGGGATGTGGGAGGGCTGGGACACTGATGCATTGTTGGTGGAGCTGTGAACGGATACAGCCATTCTGGAGAACAATTTGGAGCTATGCTCAAAAAGTTATCAAACTGTGCATACCCTTTGACCCAGCAGCATTTCTATTGGGCTTATATCCCAAAGAAATCATAAAGGAAGGAAAGGGCCCCACATGTGCAAGAATGTTTGTGGCAGCCCTTTTTGTAGTGGCTAGAAACTGGAAATTGAATAGATGCCCTCCAATTGGAGGATGGCTGAATAAATTATGGTATATGAATATTATGGAATATTATTGTTCTGTAAGAAATGACCAGCAAGATGATTTCAGAGAGGCTTGGAGAGACTTACATGAACTGATGCTGAGTGAAATGAGCAGAACCGGGAGATCATTATACATGGCAACAACAGTACTATATGACAATCAATTCTGATGGACATGGCTCTCTTCAACAATGATGTGATTCAAACCAGTTCCTATTGTTCAGTGATGAAGAAAGTCATATACATCCAGAGAGAGGGATGCGAAATGTGGACCACAACATAACATTCTCATACTCCTTGATTGATGTTTGCTTACATTGTGTTTCCTTTATCTGATATATCTTTTGTGTAGATAAGATTTTTCTTGCACAACAATGATAAGTTTGGAAATATGTATACATATATTCGATTTGCCAATATTTTAACATAATTAACATGTAGTGGATATCCTGCCATCTAGGGGAGGGGTGGGGAGTT
The DNA here is from genome assembly GCA_023553655.1 of Myrmecobius fasciatus. Taxonomy (NCBI): domain Eukaryota; kingdom Metazoa; phylum Chordata; class Mammalia; order Dasyuromorphia; family Myrmecobiidae; genus Myrmecobius; species Myrmecobius fasciatus. The sequence goes on along the minus strand of JAJPUD010010542.1, from coordinate 2,866 downwards.
GGGGGGAAAATTTGTAACAGAAAGCTATGTAAGGGTTATTGTTGAAGAATTACCCACACATATGTTATGCAAATAAAATTAAAAAAAAATTTAAAAAAATTATGTGGTACCTCTAAGTTTGAATACTTTTCTTAGATTATTTTTATGAATTAAAATAAAAAGCTAGACCAAATTATGCTACAATTGAACTCAAAAAATCAGGGGTAGCAATCATGGTCTCAGATAACATTATAGTAACTATGGAAAAGATAAAAAGAGATAATCAGGAAAATTACATTGTGCTAAAAAGCACCAGGGATAATAAATTAATATCAACATTAATATATGCATTTAATAACATAGGATTTTAAGGATTAATTTAAGGAAAAATTAATCAAATTGGAGAGAAAATAAATAGTAAAGTGATAACAATGAAGGATTTTAATAGACTTTTTACAGACCTTGACAAATCTAACTAAAAGGTAAACCAAAAAGAAGCTAAGGAACTAAATAGAATTTTAGAAAAATTAGTGATGACAGATTTCTGGAATTTTTCAAAAGGGCACAAAAAGGAATTTACACACTGCAATGCTGTACATAGTACCTTAATAAAAACTGATCATGTATTGTAGCATAAAAACTTCATTCAAAAATATAGAAAGATACACATACTAAACAAATCATTTGCTTATTTTAATGAAATAAAAGTTATATCCAACAAATGTCTTTAAAGAATTTAAAAGTATGGGGCAGCAAGGTAGCACAGTGGATAGAGCACCAGCTCTGAAGTAAGGAGGGCCTGAGTTCAATTCTGGTCTCAGACACTTAAACTTTCTAGCTGTGTGACCCCGGGCAAGTCACTTAACCCCAAATGTCTCAGCAAAAAGCAAAAAAAAATTTAAAAATTTTAAATAATTAAAGATTAAATAACAATTATAAAGATTTGGTTGACCAAAGAACAAAATGTAGAAACAATTGAAAATGTAATAAAAGAAAAAACAAAAGTATCGCTTTTGTAGATAACATGATAATATACTTGGAGAACCCTAGAAAATCAATAAAAAATTTAACTGAATAATAACTCTAGCAAAATTGTAGGATATGAAATAAATCCATATAAATCATTAGCATTCCTATAATGTAATCAACAAAGCTCAGCAAGAGGAGTTAGAAAGAACAATTTTATTCAAAATATCTACAGAAGCTATAAAATTTTATGAAGTATAACTTCAAAGATTCAGCCAGATATCTGAATCTAACTATAATAGACTCTTTGCAGAAATAAAGATCAATCTAAATATTTGGAGAAACATTAATTACTCATGCAAAGTTCAAGCCAATATAATAAAATAACAATACTACCTAAAATAATTTACTTATTCAAGGCTGTTTCAAACTCCCAACGGAATATTTTATAGAGAGAGAAAAAATAAAAACAAAAGTCCTATAGAGAAACAAAAAAGTGGGAAGGATGGGAGTGTACTAATACTACAAAGCAGTAATCACTGAAATGATATGATACTGGTTAAAAAGGAGAGACTGATTAATAGAACAGATCAGATACATAGCAAATAGAAACAAAGAAGCACAGTAGCACAGTATTTGATAAATTCAAAGACCCTGTTGTTGGGTGAACTCACTATTTGAGAAAAAACTTCTGGGAAAACTAGATGGTAGTTTGGCAAAAATTAGGTTTAGATCAACATCTTGCACCATATGCCAAAATAAGTTTCAAATATATACATGATTTAAATATAAGAAATCACATCATAAACAAAGAAATGGAACAAGGAAGAATTATTTTTCAATTCTATGAATGTGAAAAATGTTCATGATAAATAAATGATAGATTACGTAAGATAAAATGGACAATTTCAGTTATATTAAATTTAAAAGTTTTATATCAATAAATATAATGTAGTAAAAACGAGAAGGGAAACAGGCAAGTGAAGAAAGATCTTTGAAAGAAAGTTCTCTGATGAAAGTCTCATTTCTGAAATATAGTGATTTGATTTAAACTTATAAGAACAAGAGCAATTCTCCTATAGGAAAGTGGCCAAATCAGTTTTCAAAGAAAGAAATCCATGCTAAGAACAAACATATGAAAAAATGCTCTAAATCACTCATTGGATAAAGGCAACTTAAAGCAAAATTTTGAAATTCCATTTCATACATATCAGACTAGCAAAAATGACAAAAGAGGAAAATGGTAAAAAA
>JAJPUD010010541.1:0-61011 GCA_023553655.1 Myrmecobius fasciatus | reverse complement strand
CGTAGTAAATCTCACGATCTCCCACCACTCCCCACCTCCCAGCCACGCCTTTTTCCCAGCAGAAGTCAAAGTCAATTTCTGTTGGGGTAGCTTAGACTTTTCTGGGCAAATAATTTTTCAGCATATAATTGCTTTTATTTTAAATAAGAGATGGTGGAAGAAGATTTGTAAGTTGATGGACTCGTATGAGACTGAGATAACACTATACGCCCTAAAAGCAGAGGTTTGAGCAGATTTGAGGTGTTCAGTAATGTGAGTTCTACCTAGAACTTCTTGTCACTCACAATGAATTCTTGGCACCAATAAAGCTCCTTTTAAAAATCGTCTTATTTTTATTGGGTTTTTTTGTTTGATTTTGTTTTTACATCTCATTATAATGCTTTTAAAAAAGACAAATGTGTGCCTTGGGAGGCAGAAGGAAGCAATCTATACAATTTTTTAAAAATAATAAGCCCCCCCCAAAAAAAAACAACAATAAAAACACTTTCTATTGTTCCCTACCACTAAGAACTTCTAAATAGGTCCATTTTACTTTTAATTCTTTGTGAAAAAATAAAATAATTGATTTTTTTAGGGTAACATTCCTAAATCTCTAGGGTAACACATTTTAGTGTAACATATCCCTAAATCTCTAGGCACAGAATATTTTGAAGGTGGGATGAGGTGGAGAACATATTCATTTCTCTGTTAAAAGCAAGCAAAGATAAGACCCTTAGGGGGAAAGGGGAGAGAAGGATCACATAGTGGTATCAAGGTGCATTAAAAGTACTTTCAATAATTCACTCCTCACATATTTTTAACCCATTTGTATGAGAACCAAGCTAGCCTGGATTGAACCAGATTTGTTCAGGCAAATAAGATGCTTTTCAAAAATAATGAAAATGCCCTTTCATGCCAAAACACAAGCTGTGTTTGAGTTTTCTGTAGCTGGGCTAGAAATTGTTTTGGCAAAAGCCACCAGACTGCAATGGCAGCAGACATAGTGTATCATGTACAAAGTAGTGAGACTTCTCAAAGACTTTACTAACAACTGCAGTAAATCACACCTATTACATCAAGAAATGAATATTCACAAGATAAAACCTATTTCCACTTGTCACTGTGGAAAGACTTTGTTTCTATTTTTAAAAACAATTATAGTTGACTGCAATAAATTAATTCTTATTCTTATTATTCTACATTTTTTAATCTAAGAAACCAGATATGTACTCGGATGAGCTCTGATTTTACAGTCATATTTTGATTCAAATCCTAACTCTAACGGATGATCTGTGCGATCCTGGGCAAGTCATTTTATTTAAAGGATCCTCAATTTCCTCATCTGTAAAATGGAGCAGTTGGACTAATAAATTCATATTTTTCTCAACATTATATCCGTCTAACAATATTTTCTTCAGATTCTAGATAAATTTTTTTGTCATGAAACTTTAATTATCATAAAAGAAAAGTGAGAAAATATGGATTTTTAAAAGCAAAATTTTTGTTTCTTCAATATATCTGTGCATTTTGTTGTGAAAAATCAGTTTTAAAAACTAGATATCTGTTTTTTCAAGATCTATTATAATAGAAACATTTAGAATTATTATTTCCTGAGGCAATTGGGGTTAAAAGACTTGCCCAGGGTCACACAGCCAGGAAGTGTTAAGTGTCTTGAGGCCAGATTTTAACTTAGGTGCTCCTGACTTCAGTGAACATCTAGAATTATTGAATAAGGTCTGTATGAATGCAATGAGAAATAAGTAACTCAATTTCAAATTAAGTTCAAATTAAATTAGCAATTTAAAAATTCCATAGGTAAATTTTTATGTTAAGAATTAAGAAATAATACAAATCTTTTATGGTTTATACATTTAAATGATAGAAAAAGAAACAATATAATGTTCTAAATAATAATCTGAATATAATACATGAGTATTAAACCAAATCTTTTTTCTTTAATCCTTAAATGTCTTATACATTAAGAGAAATAAATGCATAAGATATATTCAAGGAAACTATGTATTGTTATATGTAATCATTTATTATATAATATTTAACATATAATTATACATAATCATTTATTTAGTTGCTTTTTAACAACAAATAAACCCACAAATAATTATTTTGGGAGGGAAAATCTGGTTGGGTATCTGTCTAGATTTGGAGTATAGACCTGGAAGGGCACTAAGAAACCAACTATTCCCATTCTCTCATTTTATAGATGAGAAACTGAGATCCAATGAGAGAAAGTGACTGACTCAAGGTCACACTGAGCATAAGTTTCAGAGACAGGATTTGAACCTCATCACTGACTATACAACTAGTGTTCTTTCAAATAGTATACTTCACTATGCCCCTCCATTCCTTAGAAGGACATATGAATATATAAGATCTTGAATATGCTTTTACTTTAAAAAATAATTCTTTTTTTAAACTGTAAAATTTAAATTTCCTATTAAGAAGAAATGTTCAAACAAAAAGAAATCTTAAGATGTGAATTTTAAAATGGAATTTTTAGTCTTAGCCATGAGAATCTAAGCCAATTTTTTTTTCTGGAAAAAAAAATAAAATGAACTAGAGTAAAAGCTTATTTGCCTAGACCACTAAGAGAATGCAATATCTTATGGTGATTCTGTGCTTTGGTTAGTTGAGAGCAAAGCAGATATTTCTAATTGTGTGCATTCAGGTATTGAGAAACCTTTAAACCCCCTTAGTTTTGACCTCCAGCCTTGGTAACTAACTTAGTAACTAAGCATTGTGGGAATCTAAGTGAGCATTTCCTTAATGACTAAGGATCTTGCAATGCTACACTTCAGGGTCTTTTCTTTGAACATATTTATTATTATTATACATGTGGTATAAGTATAGGAGATTAAAATGAACTGCACTAACCACAAGAAATACCTTAGAATGTACTTTTTTTAATAGCACACTGAGAGGGGTGGAGGCAGCTCTCAAGGAGACTCGGGCTGACATCTCTGAAACTTAAAAGTTCTGAGCTGCAGTAGGCCTACAAGTGGATCTCCTTACTAATTTTCACATCATTATGGTGTGGGAAGAAGAGAAAAGGAACAGGGTGAAGATATTGGTGTTGGAAAGGGAATAAGCTAAAGCCCTCATGCTGGATATAGCCCATGAGTAGCCCCTTCATTCTAACCTGGGAGAGATAAGAAAACAAAGTTCTTTTCAAAAAAGTTGCCCACCCTTTCATAATTTTTTTTTCTCCAAAGTATAGAACAAAGGGAAAACAAAAACAAACCTCAGATTGATTGTATGGTTGCAATTATTTGAGTTCTAGCTAAGCAGCATTTTATTGTACTTTCAAAATCTCTAGATTGTTGAATGTTTTACATGCAGGCACATTTACATAAGTATACAGACTTTTATATCTACTAAAAAAGGTTGGCTTTTTTTAAGTCCTTTGGTTGATTTTTCCTCCTACTTTTGCATTATATAATACTGCCTCAGTAAAACTACAAATTCATTTATATTAAGCACTTTTTTCAATAAAGATTAAGTTAGTTACATTACAAATGGGGAAACAGACTCAGAATGTTCTAGATCTGAAAAAAAAACTTCAGGATAAATCATTGAATCACTGTGTTTTACACATAAAGAAATTGAAACATAGAGGAATGGAGTGGTTTTCAAAATTAACTCAGGTAGTTAGTAATAAATCTAAAACTATGACCAATTGTTCACTGTCCAGGGCTCCTTCCACTGTACCATACTCTCTCAAATGAGATGTATTTAAATCCATCCAGGCTTCTGGAATGTTTATCAATATCCCCAAATAATTCTTCCCTTGAATATCCAACCAATATTCTAGACACCCTCTTCTGGATCTCTTGCCATTGGGAGGATAGCAATAGAATATATGGACTAAGTAATATTCTCAGCCTTTAACTTTTTACATTTTCTTAAAATTGAGTATCCTTTTTATTTGAATTTAGAAATTTTTATGTGTTTGATTAATCAGCTAAAAGTGACTATAGAGTAAAAATATGTCTCATAAGCAAACAGCCATCATTTCCATCAGAAAGCAGTCCCTGGTCACAATAAAAAAAAACAGGAGATGTGTTTTATGTGCAGCTACCTCAGTGGTTCTTCATTTTTGTGGGTGGGTGTGTCCTATACCCTTTTGGCAATCTGGTAAAGTCTATAGACTCAACCCCAGAATCGTGTCACTTAATACATAAAATAGAATAAAATTACAAAGGAAACCAATTATTCTGAAAAACAATTCAATATATACATATATAACATACATACTCTCTATTATGTATAGGTGTACTTTTGTGTATATACATATAATCATGCATATACATACACACATACTCACACATACATATATATGAGAAAACCAAGGTTAAAAACCAAGTGTTAGATCAATGACATCATGAAGCAAATATTGTTTGTTTTTGTGGCTGACAAGGAATAGATTGTTCTCTACATGAAGAAAAAAATTGATATCTTAACCTTAAAAGCACCTGGGAACAAGCTTTGCAAGGAATTCTGCATCACAAAGTTTTTCAATCTCTGTTATATCTTTTCATGACAAGCTAAAATACATTGAGTGGTTTGTATATCTCTTCCTAGTTTTCTAGGATACTAAGAATTAGTATATCCCAAAATATTTTCTGAAATATTTCCCAAATGTCTAAAAACATCCTAGCCAGAGTAGGGAGAACTTCTTTTGGTTTGATATATTCAATTCTTAAGTAGCAGTTTCTTTTAGATTTTGAATTAAAAGAAAAATTAAGCATACCTTAGGAAATAGGATGCATGGATTTTGGTTCATTTTTCCAGTTTATTTGGTGTGGACCTGATTATCTTATCAGCATTTCATTAAAACAGATCAAAATCTATAATTTAAATCAATTAAAATGTTCCTTTTCATAGATATGAGAGCAATTTTTATGTCATCAAGATCAATGAGGAAATGGAACTAATATTAATATTCTGATGCTAGTAATCCTCTTATTAAATGAATGGAATTGCACAGAGTATCCAGTATATATATATATATATATATACATATATATTTATATATACATATATATGTATATATTGAAAGTTGTCTCTCAAAAGATTGGCATTGACAGATATTCAATAAGAATTTTATTGTATAAACTCAGTCTCTGGTTACTTGGGGAAAGGAGAGATCAAGATTTCACCTTAAATAGACAATCAATTTTTTAAGTGTATTATTTCTAACAAGGTGTTGAGATTTGGGAATTATATAGGACATAGTTCAAATTTGGAAAGAAAATGCCATTTTTGTAGGATATCCTGCAAAATCCTTGTAATTTAGCCAAATGTTGGGGTATAAATGAATGCCTATCTGGATTAGCCACCTTAAATATCTTGTTTTTCATTCATTTCAGAGATGTCACTTCTATGTGATCACATTTAATGTTTTCTTGGCAAAGATATTAGAGTGGTTTGCCATTTCCTTCTCCAATTCATTTTAAAGATGAGGAAACTGAGACAAATAGATTTAAGTGACTTGTCCTGGAACACACAGCTAGTGTCTGAATTCAGATTTAAACTCAGGAATATGAGTCTTCTTGACTCTAAGCCCTGCACTTTTATCTACTGTGTTATCCACTGTCCATAGTCTTAAATACAAAATATTTTTAAATAAAAATGCTACTGTTTTAAATTACATAATATACTTCAGTCTGATTAACAAAAAAAGCATTTAGTAAGTACTTAATGAGACTTGCTTCAAATAATACAATCAGAATTGTTTATGTTGATAATTGCTTTATTTTTAATAATCTTACTTTTTAATCGGATGATTTTCAAGTATTATAAGTAGAATAACATTCTACCTTGCTCTTCAGCATCCACTGTTACTTTGATTTGCAAAAGAATGGGTTTGCCTGTAGTCAGAGCTTGATGTCTGTACAAGTTATGTGTTATAAATTAATGAAATAGTGGTTAAGCTTTTCTAATTGGAAAAGAGACAGGTATTTTCATACTCTTTCTTGAGGTAATAGACAAAGTATTTTGTGAACTTTAAAGAAATCTACAAATGACTAGGATTGGTGTTGCTATTCTGCTGAAAGAAGAAGAGGGAAGGGAAGAAGAAAAGAGAAAGCTCTCAAGATAAATATGAAAAAATATACAGTGATGTTATTAATTATCTGTGGGACACTATTGTCAAAGACTACTTCAATTGGTTGAAGTATTACAAAGAGTACAAAATTTTGTCACATTCATAGGAAATGTAAAATAATATCCTTTGAAAGCACATAAGAAATAAATCAGGACCTGTTCATTTTCCCAGTAAACATATACCTGAGCTTTGATAGCATTTGGGAATCTTGATTTGGCCTCATAGTAATATCAGTCCATAAATAAGGCTGTCATGAAAGATAGTACCCTCATCTAATCAGTTTGCTAATGAAAAAATCCACTCAATAGGATACTCGAAGGAGTGGACCAATTTGACCATAGATCATAACTCTGGATCTGAAATAGAATTGGTAATATAATAAGAAAGTGTCTTATACTTTGTTTTTTGAAATACTTGCCTGAAATATGCTAGCATCTAGCTGGGACAGCTCATCATTAGCATTTATGGAACACAATACAGATCCAAGGCACTCCTAGGTCCTAGAAATCATGTGTGTGGAATAAAGAAAAGATATTCCAATGAATTCAGTGTTAGAGAATTTTTTGAAATTCTTCCTAATTTTCAAACTTGGTTTGCAAGTAAAACAAAATGATAGCTAGAATTTATGTGGCACTTTTTAAGATATGCAAAGTGTTTACTTAACACATTATCTAATTTAATCTTTGCAACATCATTATCAGGTAAATACTATGTTTATCTCCATTTCACAGATGAAGCTAAGACTAAAGTCAATGGTCACACAGATTAGTATGTAGGCAAGATTTGAACTCATGTATTCCTGGCTCCAACTCTAGCACATTATCCAGTTCCACCTAGCTGCCTGAATAAAGCAAAGTTCGAGAAATCTGATTACCATCCACTTAGCTTGTTTCAGAGTGATGTTGATCTATTCATGCTAGCCGCAAATATTTGTTGTTCAATCATATTTGACTCTTTATGATCCCTCATAGGATATTTTAATTTCTCCAAAGATTCTGGAGTAGTTTGCCATTTCTTGGCTTCATTCTACAGATTAGGAAATTGAGGAAAACAGGATTAAGTGATTTGGCCAAGTTCACATGGCTAGTAAGTATCTGAAACCAGATTTGAATTCAGGAAGAAAATCTTCCTGAATTCAAACTAGGCATTCTATTCAATATGTCACCTAACTGTCATGCACACATGCACAACACATGCTCACATGTATGTATGTGTATGATATATTATATATAACACATATGTATCATACATAGACACATATGCTTGTATATTTTATTGTATATATCTATATGTATATATACATACATATATATCATAATAAAAAATCTTATAACACACTACAAGCTTCTCTTTTTGAGTAGTCTTCATAGCTATTCATGTAGAAATGACAAGATAAGGTCAGACATGAGAAGACTATTAAATATGGCAACAAAAAAAAAGAAATTTCCTATGACTATCTTTATTCTAAAGCAAAACGCATCATCTTAATTCAAACACAAATGTCCATCTATAGCAGTGTTGTTAGTGCACTACTCCATAACATGACATGACAACAAATATTTATTTCACTTAGTAAGCTCAAAACCCTTCTATTGAGTTAAGATATTTTTTCTTAGAATTCAGCATTTAGCACAGTGCCTGGTATGTAGTAGGTGCTTAATAAATGTTTATTGATTGGATCACAAAAAGATCTAAATCTCTTTGGAGTACCTCCACTGTCCCAAAATTTCTACTTTCTGTGATAAGCACCTCAATGATAATAAGGAGATACTAAAACAGCTTAAGATTTGACCAATAACAAAGAATAAAAATCTAAAAACAAAATGAATGGAAGTAAATTTGATTGAATGCTGGTCTCTTTGCTTGTTCCCACCGGACACAAACTATGCTGACAATTGATATTAGAGGATGGTCAAAGTGACCATATGCAAAAAAAATCGCACTTGATGTTTAATTCAAAGTGGAATGAGGGAGAAGAGATCAGATGTCATCCTATATCTTTCTCAGAGAGCGGGAGTAATCACTCTCCTATATTTCTCTAGTAAAAATGAAGCACAAAATGGCCAAATTAATGACTTAAAACTTGTCCTCTGATTTCAAACAGTGGTACTAAGGACATAATGAAATTCCATAGATAGCTGCCAAAGTATTTTTTTAAAAGCTAGATGCCATAGATTTTTAGATTTGCAAGTTAGTACAGAAAAAGAATTAATTGAAATTCCAAAGTACCTTGACATGCTGTCTGTCAAGTGACATTTAAAATTTTGCTTATGGTATATAGATACTACAGTAAATAACAGTAGGGAAATTTGATATGCCATATTACTTAGTATAAATGTGAGTCATCAAAATGCTTAGGATGATTCCTAATTTCCTTCAGGGATGTAATGGGGATGGAGAACAAAAGAGATAAGGAGTAGATCTCAAGAACTGACCCCCCCACTCCAAGTCCAGAACTTCCCAAATAATAGTAAGCCTATATTGGAAAGGGGCAGTTAGATTCCAGGCACTTTAGGTATTAGACTGTGTTTTGAACAATTTCACAGGGGTCTCAGTTGAGTAGGAATCTTATTTACTGACAACATAATTGGCATTACAAATCCTTGATGTGTATGAGAGTGAGAATATGGAGAATATTTCAACTCTGACTTCACCTCATATTATGAAATAATTTTGACTGAGTCTAACAAAGGTCACTAATTCCAGTTACTAATACATAATCAGCTCAATTCTAAAATGAGCTTTTATTTTTCAGATATGCCTAGTGTGTTGGAGTTGTTCTGCTGGTTGGGTTAGGGGTTCATTCAATTAGCTGGATGAAAAATTGCTTGAGTTTGAAAGAACTTGTGAAACTGACAGGCTAACAAGAATATTTTGTGGAATAGCATTTTAAAAAATACTGAAATACACCATCACTCCTCAAATCTGTAGTTTATTGTTATCAAAAGATACTGCAGAAAGTTGCACATCCAAAAAATAGAGATCAATTTTTGTTAGAAACTCCTAGGCATCTATTATTGCCAACATCATTAAATATTTACCAAACCAAATGATTCATGTTGTTTACTTATGAGATGTTACTTAAATAAGAGTTGAAAATTGCCATTCAGACATATGTAGTTTCTTATAGACTAACAATATAACCCTTCATTTTATTGCTCTTTTCGAACTAAGTAGATCGAAAAAAAATTAATGATATTTTACTAAAATGGCCATGGATTTTTCATGGAATTATTTTTTGTCCTATCAAGGGATACTAGTAAAGAAAATTTTAATCCTATTTAAATTGCTTTTAAGCAATAACAAAGCTGATTGCATTTTCTCTAATAATGATAGAGGAAATAATAATAATAGCCAGCATTTATGTAGATATTTAGATTTGGAAGGAACTTTACAAATATTATTTCATTTTATCCTCATAACAACCCTGGAAGGCAGATATTATAATTATCTCCACTTTACAGATGAGGAAATTGAGGTAGACAGTGCTTGAGTGATTTGCCTCACTTCATATAGATAGTAAGCTTCTATGGCCATATTTGACATTTAAATATAATTGTAGTGCTTTATACATTATACCACCTAACTAAGGTAATTGAGGAAAGCTCAAGCTGACCAAAAAGAGATTCACCAAATAAATCCAAGAGAATATCTTTAAAAAGCTAGCGTTGAGTTCTTTTGCATGTAATTAGGTTGTCAAGGGTATGTCCTGAATCTGCAAAATAGTCAAAAAGTTGTACACATACTTTTGGGATTTTCTTTAATGACAGCTAATCAATAAACATTTATTAAGCACCTACTTTATGCCAGACATTATTTTACACACTAGACCATTATGTCTCCAGAGTTATCAGGGTAAATGCTTAGAATATTTTTGTTGAAAATTACAGACAGCCCAGGAGGAAGAAAGAGTTCTCAATTAAGACTCAACAGACCTTGATCTTGCCCCCAGTACAGGTTTCCTATTTCAATGTCTTCTGGCCATCAGTTTCTTTAATGAAAAGTTTAATTTAGACAAACTCTGAAGTTCTTTCCAGTTTTAGTTTATGGCTCTATGAGAGAATGAGTCCAAAACTAAGAACTCTTACGTTCTAAATGTGTGACTATTAAAAATTATTTTGCTCATACAGATGTTTTTAAGAGGATGTGTTTTTAAAAGATTTTTTCCATGGTATGAAACAGAGCCCTCAGTGAATAATGATTGGTCCAAGTATGAATATCTATGTTACATATTTTGCTCCATTTTAAACAAATGACTATTTTTATTTACTTTTATTTGAAAATAATATTAGCAAAAACTGACAGTGACTGAGAGTCATAAAGTTCAGTATTTCTTTTGATTTTCATGTAATACTAGTGGGATAAATAGATCTTATGTATTAGGACCCACTTTACAGATGAGGAAATTGAGATTCAGAAAAGCAAAGTGATACCTGTAGTTAAAAACTAATGAGTAGTAGTGCTAGAAATTAAATCCAGGTGTTCTGTCTCCAAAATTTTGACTCTTTCCATTCTGTCTTATAACCTAGAATCATTATCTAAAATTGTTTCTATAAAGTGTTATTTCTTTAAGACCTTTTTCCTTGGAGCCATGTAGTGCTAAAAAAGGGTAGGAAAAAATACTTTGTTTAAAATGAAAGAAAGTAAATCAATTGTTAAAACATAAGATATTGCTACTCTTGAAGATGGAAATTTTGATGGCTATATGCAAATTATATCCAAAAACTTTACTTATATAAAGGTGATTTCAGGAAGTTGGAGATAGAAAATGAACTATAGCATAAATATAAAGACAAATCACCTTGTGAAAGATTTGGAATGATTCCACATTTGTATTTGGATGGTTTAAAGGGACAAATGAAGAGTTTTTATGTATTACAAATTGGGAGAAAGTATGAATAAATAGTTTCAAGTGCAGAAAATGACCTGCTGGATAAAGTTGGGGACCTTACCTCTACAAGGCATTATGGAATTTCAGTTCATTTGCATCTAATTGTTTTATATTTCCAAAGAACAAAAATTTTAAAAGAATTGATGATTTCTTAAGAGAATTTGGTGAGTTGTTATTTTTTAAGTGAAAAGGGAAAGCCAGAGTTTGTGCTTTATTTGTTTGTTTGTTTTTAAATTTTCTGTCACTGAAGTAATAGGAAGTGGAAGAGATTAGAGACAGGAGCGGCTAAAGAGTGGGGGCTGAAGAGTCAAGAATGATAAGAGTGAAAGATTACAATGTGCCCAAAGTAACGTTGTTGGAGTTGTTTGAAGGGACAAGCAACAAGAGTATTGGGGGGTAGGGGGATCAGCTCCTTATTTCTGACTAACTGAATAAAGACTGCATTTTTAGTTATTGCCTTTCAGCAGCACCTATTGTAAAAGAGATGAAGTCTCTCAGAAGACTTCTTTACTCTGCCTCCTTTAGTTTAAGAAAGAAAAGGAAAAAAAAAGAAAAGATAGGTACTGCAGTTGCCTTGAAGCATGATAAATAGCTAGTCTGCTTTGTTCCAAAAGTCAAACCAGGTTATCTGCTATGACTATTGTTCTTATTAGACAACATGGAATCCTAGTGAGTGAATAGCTAGCTAGCTAGTTCTTTAGGCTTAGCCCAGGAATTGCAAACATCTGTTTTGCAATTCTGTGATTTAAAAGGGATTATTATTTAAATTAAGAGATATAACTTTCTTATTGACTTTTTAAGCATAATTGTAAGTAAAAAAAAGCTTGTAAATACTACCTTACAATATAGAGGTGCCCCTACACAGCTCTCAGATTGGCTAAGATGACAGGAAAAGATAATGACGAATTTTGGAAGGGATGTGGGAAAACTGTGACATTAATACATTATTGATGGAGTTGTGAACTGATTCAACTATTCTAGAGAGCAATTTGGAACTCTGCCCATAGGGCTATAAAACTGCATACCCTTTGATCCAACAGAGTTTCTACTGGGTTTGTATCCCAAAGAGATCTTAAAGGAGGGAAAGGGACCCACATGTGCAAAAATGTTTGTGGCAGCCCTTTTTGTAGTGGCAAGGAACTGGAAACTGAATGGATGCCCATCAATTGGAGAATGGCTGAATAAGTTATGGTACATGAATGTTATGGAATATTATTGTTCTGTAAGAAACGACCAGCAGGATGATTTCAGAGAGGCCTGGAGAGACTTGCATGAACTGATGCTGAGCGAAATGAGCAGAACCAGGAGATCATTGTACACAGCAACAACAAGACTATATGATGATCAATTCTGATGGACATGGCTCTGTTCAAAAATGAGGTGATTCAGGCCAATTGCAATGATCTTTGATGAAGAGAGCTATGTATATACCCAGAGAGAGGTCTGTGGGAACTGAGTGTGGATCACAACATAGCATTTTCATTCTTTCTGTTGTTTGCTTGCATTTTGTTTTCTTTCTCATTTTTTTTCCTTTTTGATCTGATTTTTCTTGTGCAGCCTGATAATTGTATAAATATGTATACATATATTGGATGTAATTATTTAACATGTTTAACATATATTGGATTACTTGCAACCTAGGGGAGGGAGTGGGAGAAAGGGAGGAAAAAAATTTGGAACACAAGGTTTTGCAAAGATCAATGTTGAAAAATTATCCATGCATATATTTTGAAAATAAAAAACTGTAATAAAAAATAAAGGAAAAAATGGAAAAAAAATAATATAGAGATGCCAGCTAAATCTGGGCACTATTTGTTTTTGTTAAACCTAGTGAGAGAAAAATGGCTTTATATTGTAATTACAATTGTTTATTAAAATGTAAAAATTTTTCTTAGCTCATAGAACATACTGAAACAGGTGATCCTTAGGCCATGGTTTGCCAAACTTAGCATAGAGTATATATTAAAAAAAAATCTTGACCAATAAATAAGTGATGAGCATCAACAAAGAGACAATTATTATAGAAAGTGTTTTTTATAGTGCAAATTTTTCTGAATGGATTAATAACATTTAACACCGCCTCCCACCCAGACTTATGAACATAATTTTTCTACCACATATACTTTCTTATCAGGTTCTCAAAAGTTTTTTCCCACTTTCTTCTACATGTATTAAGTGTATTAATGGAAGTATAACTTGGGTATGTGTATGGATTGTATCATATTTATTATTTATGTCCTTGCTTTAATATGAATACCTGTGATATCTTTTGTGCTATTGTTAAACACTTCTTTTAATTGAAGAAACTTTATCTAAGGATAGAAACTAATGAAAAACAAATTCCTGCTGACAAATCAATTATATCAACAATAATAATAAAAATACCTCATTTGCATAACACTCTAAAGAGTACTTTTCTCATAATACTGTAGAGGGGAAAGAGATTATTATTCTCATTTGGCATATGAGGAAAATTAGAATGGGGGGAATTAAGTGACTTGATTGGGATCACAAAGCTAAAAATATCAAAGCCACAATTTGAACTGAGTACAACTTTTTCAAAATCCACTCCTTTTTATAAGGCAATAAACTGCCCCTTATCAGCTCTATACATTTTTTTTTGAAACTCAATAAATACTTGATATTAGATTAACATTGAGAATAATTTTGTTCAGTAATGCATTGTTAAATTAATCTTCAACTTTGTTTATATAAGAAAACAAGTTAAATTATCTAGATAATTTGGGGGTAAAAGTAAACTTGGTTAAAAGCAATATTTCTCAAATGAATGTCTAAATCTTATATATTGTATTCATTGTTAACTAATTCAACTCAAAATTACCAGAATATTTTTTATTTTAAATAATTTTAATGAATAAGCAGTGTTTAAAAAGTATAACTAAAAGAATGCATATTCCTCAATTATGAAATTATTCACAGATCAGTGACGTGACTTGTCAATCTTCTATACCCATAGCTTTAATTTTTCAATATGTGAAAAGAAATGTTGACTTCACCAGAAGCTGATATTGTTAAGTGTGAATCATATTGTACAAGAAGTCATTGAGCAGTCAGGGCAGCTCTTCCAAGGGAGGAAGCTTTTTATTAATGGGCATAACATTTAGCACTTAAAAGCCATGTCTATTCTATAAAGACTTGAAGGAATGAAGGTGAAATATCAATAATAAAAGCCTCCTTGGTGTTACTGCTATACTGTTAATATTTTCACTAAAACAGTTTGGAAGAAAGCATCTATTTTTCATGAGATTTTAAAAACTTAGGTGTTACTGAAAAATAGAAAAACGAAACATACAATTTCATTCATAAGCCAAAACAAAGCTTTTGAGACTTAGTGGAGAAATGTAGTACTATGGGGTATATTCTATAATTTGATTTTTTCACTAATTTATCCAGGCATTAGCTGACTATTATTTCTTTCAGAAATCAATTCAAATTGATAAGCATTTATTAAACAAATTAAAAAACTTGAAATACAAAAATAAAAATAGTCCCAATCCTTAGTTATCTTTAAATCTATTGGCTGAGATAAATAAATACAAATGGTTTCAAGCTGACACCATTGTTCTCTATTTCCCAAGGTATCTAAGCTCCAATTCCACAATGGGGAGAACATAAAAATTGTTTTCATCCCAACACCTTTCCATCCTCCTGATAAAAGCACCTACCCCTTGGTATTTAAAGGGCATTTACAATGAATATAAGAGAATATTCAGGAAAGAGGGAGAGGAGAGTGACTGGATGAAGGAAATGATCATTTAATAAACAATACATTCATTTTCCCTTTTCTTAGGCCCCTCTTTCCATTAAATCTCATTCTAAGTTTAAACCTTGATATTCACTCAGTTCTACTATCACATCTATGGTGTCAGCTGGCCAAAGCCACTGCCTTTCCCAGGCTTCTGCTCCCCCTAAATTCACTGTTGAAGTAGCCTCAGAAGGGAGTCCCTTTCCAGTTTGGTCTCTCAGTTGTCTCTCAGGTATGAGACCTTTTTTGCTTCCTTCATCCCTGGAGTAAGGAATCTAGATGCTCTAGCTCCTTCAGAGACTACTCACCTCACTTCACCTTTGTTTTTTACCTGAAGCAGATTCTACAGGTAATATGTATCTGCTAGTTCAGGCTTCATTCAAAGCTTTGTAGACCCCAGGACCTTCATGATCCTGCACAACTAGGGGGCTCTTAAGCCTATTCTTCCCCATCCAAGTGGTCCCACCAGACTAACTTGCCCTTTCATTTAGAACCTATGCTTTTAAATAATCAATCAATCAACAAAACATCTACTAAGTGCCTATTGTGTGCCAGACATTGTGCCAAGTACTTCTATTAATCCCTATAACCCACAGAGGGTCTGAGTTAATATTGTTTGAGGACCAGGGCATGAAGGACCACATCACATCGGTAAAAAGAACTACCATTTAATGGGAATAAGCTCACATTTCCAGGAGTAAGGGAGGTTCCGATAATAACTTTGGGCAGTCTCTCCCTGAAGGAGTGTCATCTTCATTGGTCAGATTCAGGTGGAGACTTCAAGGTTCAAGGGAGTCCTTTTTATTCAGAACATCCCTGGGTAGGTAATCTAGAGAGTTGCCTAAGTCTCTGTATTGTTCTCAGAGAGGACCCCATGGTCATCACCTTCATGATGGTATTTTCCCTGAGGTTTCCCCCTCCCAGATTGATGGGGGTTTTTTGGACTAGATAAAAGAGGCCACTTTTTGCCTCATTTTTACCTAGCCTTAATCAATGCCTCATTTTTACAAAGCCTTAATCAAAGAATGAGTCTTTCCCCAGACAGAGACATGGTCTAAGACTTTAGCTTATAAAGGCCAAGGCCTTCTATTGCATCCAGGCAATCCCCCAGCATCATGTTCTATATCTTGCCTGGACCCAGAGAGTTCCAGAGGAGAGAATAAGGCTGGTGACTTTGCAGAGTCCTCCCTCGCTTGAATCCAATTATTTGCAAGTTATGACATACTTATGAGTACTAGTAGCTGTCCCATTGGGGACCCAACAAGCCAGTTCTAATTGGACAATTGAACTTGTGCCTTTATCCCTTCCTTCCTTCCCTGCTCCCTCTTCTTCCTTTGTCTCCTCTTCCTTTGTCCACAAAGGGCTCTCTGAACAAAGATATATAAATTTTGATTGCTGAAGCCTACCTAGCAAGATATCTTATGGTTTATGTGTTCGATCTCTTTCTTTTTAGGGGGAGGGAAGAGACCATGTCTTAAACCCAAATCACTCTGGCTCTCATCAATTGGCCAACAAAGGGTCCCAGTCCAAGCTTTACTTGGTCATTGTTTGGATTCTGATGGCTCAGAGTGAATGTAAATAGCACTTATTTCTATTTTGACCAGAAACTATGAGGGTCCTCCCCTCCCAGATTAATTTTTTTTGACTAGGTAAAAGAGACCAAGTTTCTCAGAAAGTTCTGAGGGATAACCAGGTTCAAACCATGATCTTTACCCATGTGAGCAAGTATTGCTACTTCTGCTGGCTGTATTCAAACAACACTTATCATCATAGCTGAAACTTAGAGCCTTTTCATTCAAATCTTTCTTTTGGTATACAGTCTTCTATATACACATTCCATCTCTTATTGTCCCCTAAAGCTAAAGGATTCAGAGAATATTGAGCTGGAAAGGACTTTAGAAATTAAAGCACTTAGCTGGCACATAGAATTTGTCACATAAATGTTAGCTGCTGTTGTTTTTTTAAGTATTGCTATTATTAATTACTATTTTTATTGTAAGCATATTTCATTTCACTGAAGAATTGCCCTTCTCAGTTCATAATTGATGTCCCAGGATATACATTATATTTTTCACTATACATTAAGAATCTCTGGGGCAAGGATTCTGTCTTATGTAAATCTTGCTTCTGTCAAGCACAAAGCAAGGTATTCTGGTGCTATAAGTACAAAATAAAGGTTTCTTATATTGTACAACTAAGGAAATAGACCAGAGGGGTAAGGTCACTTGGCCAAAACTACACAACAAATAAAATGGCAAAGCTGAAACTAACAATCCAGATCTCCTGACTCTTAGTGAAGTGTTCTTTCTACTACCACCAAACAATGGACACTTTCCCCTAGATCTTAGATAAAAATCCAATCATCTCCTCATCTCAGAGTAACAAGTCATTGATATGTCACTTGGGCATCTCTCCTATGAGATGGGGGATTCCTAATGTACTGAAATAACTGAACATAAAATATCCTCATCTACCTTCACTCCTCAATCCAAGGAGCCTCTAAGGACTCTTCCAAATCTTAGATAATGGGTTTAAGACTATGGTAAATACAGTGATTCTGGAAGAGAAAAGAAAAAGAAATAAACAATCTTAATGTATCAATGAGATAGGAAATGCGAGGGAAAGAGTGCTAAGTTTGAAATCTGAGAATCAGGATTCAAGTCTCACATTTGACACTTGATTCATATCTGACCTTGGGAAATCCTCTGGGCCTGAGTCTCAGTTTATTCATGCTTAAAACAAGGGATTTGAATGAGATGACATCTAAAGTTTCTTTCAGTCCTCTGTTTGGGTCTAATCTACATGGGCCTCAAAGTTTCCAGAAACAATCTCCAGGGGCAATCCCTCAAGAAAACTTCATCTACAAGCTAAAATAAATGCAAAAAATAATATGAATGAGTTCCTTCAACATAAAAGAACAGTTCAGTAAGTGCATGGACCCTTTCAGAAAGTTCTAAAATGCATACATAGTCAACTAGTCTTTTACATTTCCAAAGTATCTTAGTCACATACTCAATATAACCAGTTTTGGTCATGACCTTTACAAGGAACCACTAATACAACTGAAAGACCAATTTGACATTTTACATTACTTCAAACTGTGTCTACAATGATCAGATCATACTTAGAATATTGAGGTTTAATAAACATATGCTTCTTGAAATATTTTCTGCAAAGTGTTTGAATTAATCAAGTGAATGGTGCCTTTAAAGCAAGGAGTTTGGACTAAGATTCTTGGTGGGAAAATTATAAGTAGATGTTAAAAGTTTATGTAGTCTGGGGTTACATTAAGAAAAGCAAGAATTCATATTCAAGGAATAAGAAAATGAACACTATAGTGTTCCAATCATATTTGGAGTGTTATGTTCCCTTTAGGGCACCATTGATTAAGAAAGACATTGATAAACTAAATAATATCCCGAAAGGGAGATCAAGGATAGTGGATAGTCTAGAATTCAAACTTCATAAGCTTTCAGTTTTATTTCAGACTCCTTATAAAGGTCAAGACTCATAAGGAGAATATTGTATGCATGGCTACAGGATACTCTGGAAATGAAAAATGCTCAAAACTCTTACAGGAGCTAATTGCTCTATTTTCAGTGTGAGTGGTTTTATCTTAACAATCAGCAAAAAAAAATAATACAACTCCGGATGTCGTTTATTGTAATGTTGATTTATAGACCTAAAAAGTGATGGAGAAAATGTTATTAATTCAGATTCAACTTAAAAATGTGTTCTGTGTACTTTTTTTATTTGGAGAGGGATATATTTGGTTGTTAACTTTTATGAGCACACCCCCTATATTTGAGAATTGATTGAAGGAACTTGGACTGCTTCATCCTGGAAATGAAGAGATTTGTTGTATTAGCCATCTTTAAGGACTTGAAAGGCTATCATGTGAAAGATGTGTCAGACTTGTTTTCTTCAACCTCAAAGGAAAGAACAGTGGACTGTGGATAGAAATTGAAAGAGGCAGATTTAGGTTCACCTTTCAGAAAGACTTTCTATTAAAACTGTCCAAAAATGGAATGGATTGCATAGAGAGGTGATAGTTTCCCCCTCCTTAGAAATGTTTAAATGGAGCTTAGATATGTTATGGTGGAGATTCCTTTCAGGTATGGATTAGACTAAATATCTACTGAGGTTCAAATTCTCAAATACTTATTCTATAAATTCAATCTGGCAATGAAAAAATGGATAAATGAATGGATGGATGGATAGAGAGATGAATGAGTTAATATTAAATGTTAATATGTGCAAAGTACTGTGCTAAATGCTGTAGATACAAATAGAAAAGTATGACTCATGCCAAAGACAATATTTATTGGAAGATTTAAACAGTAAGTCATATATAGAAAGACCCTCTGGTTATTAGGATACCATAGCAAAGCTTATGCTTATGATTTATACTGATAAAATCATACCAGTATATAATGTTGACCCATTTGAGAGTGCCAAGAACTTTGGTGGCAAGAACTTTATTTTCTATGTCTTTAGTACCGTGGATATAGCACCCACAAGTACATTTGCCAGGCTTCCTCTCCACAGGTTTCTTGCCAGAATTTTGGCTATAGCCTCTGCTTCTAAAACAGAGTTGCTTCCAGAAGCTCTTGGTTCAGATTTCTGTACTTTCTCCATCAAGGTATAAGGGGAGGGGGGCAGCTAGGTGGTGTAGTGGATAGAGCACCAGCCCTGAAGTCAGGAGGACCTGAGTTCAAATCTGGTCTCAGACACTTAACATTCCCTAGCTGTGTGACCCTGGGCAAGTCACTTAATCCCAATTGCCTAAGCAAAAAAAAAAAAAAAAAAAGGTATAAGGGAGGTATAAGGGGAGAAGGTAGCCAAGGTGTTGGTGATGGTTTGACTTTCCTGGCACATGCTGCCTCCCATCAGCCTTGCATGGATCCTTTTTGCTTTTACTTAGCTGGCTTCCCTGCTGTCTATGTGGCAATTGGTGGGAAGTTAATGAGAATGATGGGCTTCTTCTCCCTAAAAGTTAGTTCTCTGGATAATGGGTTGTGGTGTTTGGGCTGAAAGCTAATCAGAAGGATGCTGCCACTCTTCAGGCTCTTGTGTTTATCTGCTTTTTGGTGGTAGTTGTTCAGCAGTTGTTGATAGTGGTAGTGATGAGTAAAAAAGATCTCTCTTCCACAATTGTCTCTCTTCTCTGCCTTTTCAAATTATTATGTCTCTTCATCATGTAACACATTTCACACTTAACAAATATTTTCTGAATTGAATTGAGTTTCTGGTCAGACCATACCAGGAGTACTGTGTAAAATTAGAGTGCCACAGTTTAAGAACACAGATACACTAGAAGAGAAGGGAAAGGGCCTTGATTCTGTGCCATATAAGAATCAGTTCAAAGAAATATTTATCATTGAAAAGAGAATAAATAGAGATAAAGCAATTGTTTTCAGGTATCTTCAAAGACTATCATAAAGCCTAATCTGTTTGGACCCTGAGAAAAATAAAACAGGACCATTAAGAAGTCACATTAGGCTTGATGTTAGAAAAAAATTTCTCTAACGAGTGGAGCTATCCATAAATGAAACAGATTACATTGGAAGATATTAGGATCCCTTTATTTGAGGTTTTCAGGCAAAGCTAGAATGAGCAATTGGCAGTAGTATTATTTAAAAAAAGAATCTTGTTTAGGAATGGGCTAAATTAGATTGCCACTGAAGTCCCTTCTCTCTCTAAGATTCTATGATCCTATCTGGATTATAAAATAAATGATGAAATGTAGTATTGTTAATGGAATTCTGGTGGTTGTAAATAATTTGACAGCTGTCCCTAAATATAGCAATCACAAGACCCCACTGTATACGAATCTTTACCCCACTGTATATGAATCTTTCCGGTAAGGAATAAAAATTATACCTTTCTCAAATATTTTACTAAGTTTCAAAGATCCTATTTTTCCTTGGATTGGATATATAATTTTAAATTATTAATTAAATTAAAATTTAATTTTTAAAAGGCTAAAAGACATTGAATTTTAAAAGAAATGAATTTAAACCATACAATCATTAGCCTCCTGAAGAACATACATAAAAATGCCAGAAACATCACCATATGTCAAGTTTTCCAAAGTTATTCATAACTGATAAACTTGTGAAAGATCAAGGAATACTTGACAGGATTTCACTCCTTGTTAACTTAGACAGAATCCTAATACAAACAAAGAGGAGGACGTTTATTATCTGCTGGTTTAACCAGAGCAAAAAGGCAATTAAGATCATTCATTTAAGAATTTTTATTTATTTGCCATGCCCATTCTACATGGCCTTTCTACATAGGCCTTAGAAAGGCCTAACTTTTCTCTTTATTTTATAGGCTTCATAACATGAAGTCTTATGTAGTTGCTCCCCAGTGAACATTTTCAAATATTTTCCACCACCAAAACTCCATTGGTCCTACTACATTTTCATTCTCTTTAGTCCCATCTCTTATCATACTTCTTATCACAGAAAATATGGAAATGGCATGCCAGCTCTGGCTGATCATATTGAGATGAAAAGACTTCACAAGGGAGGGTCTATATGATGTTAGAAAAAAAAACTTCTCTAACAAGTAGAGCTATCCATAAATGAAATAGATTACATTGGAAGATATTAGGGTCCCTTTATTTGAGGTTTTCAGGCAAAGCTAGAATGAGCAATTGGCAGGAGTATTATTTAAAAAAAGAATCTTGTTTAGGAATGGATTAAACTAGATTGCCATTGAAGTCCCTTCTCACTCTAAGATTCTATGATCCTATCTGGATTATAAAACAATTTTTATTCAAGAACTTGCCTAAGTTTTTTTTAAATTTATTTTCATCATAGACTAAATAATCATTGACCAACACAGACATTGTTATCCACAAGTAAGACTACAAAAATGGAAATGGTACATGAAACCAAGACGTACAGCTCAAGTTCAAAAAACATTATGATTAGGGTACACATTAAGCATTTAACTTTTTGATCATAAAAAATTTTAATGACCATCTACCGAGTTATTAACATTGTGATATGCACTTTTAAAATGAGAGCCCAAATGGATAATATTACGGGTCCTTAAAGTATTGCCATACTTGTCACATCCACTCATCAATGTTCCTTCTCCTTCCTCTGCCTCTAGTTCCATTATCTCCACCTTCTTTCCTCTTTCAACTGATTTCCATAGCAATGGGCTAAAATAATACTAGTATCTGCCTTAGGCAAAAATACCCTTTCCCTATAAACAGCAATTCCCACAATATATAAACCAACCAGAAATGGAAAAAAGAAAGGGAAAGTATATTCAATTGCTTATCAGGACAGCTGCTTCATACTCATTAGCCAGGATCTGATTTCTTTGTGGCTATGTCTAGAGAACACTAAAATGTTTGGACAATTCAGGCAATTATCTGGATGTTTTCTGAGCTTCATGCCAAGTATCCAGATATTTGGAAACATCCATTTATTCTTTGGCATTGTGTCCATCACTATTTGTCCAGTGTGTTTTCTGTTTATTTCATTTTTCTTTAGCAGCCATTTAGGAGGTATATGCCATGAATTTTTGTAAATGAAAATTCCATAACAATCTGACTTTTAGATTAGAATTAATTCCTTGTAGAGATACTAGATTAGAAAATTGGAAATTTATTGGTAAATCTGAATTGATAATAGTTTCACAATATATAACAAAAACTGTTTCTATATGTTCAATAGCAAAACTATGCCAAATATAATATTCCACTGAAGCTATCAACACATTCCATCTCCATGGGAACTGAATCAGCAGAGACTTAAAAAATCCAGCAGTTAGATTACAATGCCCCGCTGCTGTGTTGGTGTAGCAGAAATGTGTTAGAATAAGAATTTTAGAGGTCAAAAGAGCTGCACAATTCTTCATCCAATCCCTTTATGCAGTCCAATCTCTGTATTTTTTTTTCAAAGAAATAGGAACCGTATAAATATGAAGTGGTTGGCTCCAAATTACCACTTGGACAAAGTCAAGTTTATAATTAGTTTTTTTTTAAAAAATTGACAACAGTAGAGTGATTTACCCATTTAGCTTCTAATTCTAGCTTCATTACCTTTTCCATTCTGGATAGATTCATGCCTGAGATTTTTGAGGTTATAGTTCATGGATAAAAGGGAGATTGTAAGATATTATCCCATTTAAAGAGTTGAAACCCTCAGTAGAAGTTCTGTTTTGTCATTAGTTACATTTCCATTGCCCCATAATTATGTCTGGGAATTCCCCAAGGAAAATACTTTCACATATGGCCTAGGAATACATATTTTCCCAGTTGTGGATAAATGGACATAAGAGGCCTCAGCTGGATATGTTACACATGTAGCATGCAGCTGAGAATGTTGGCACTCATTTCAATTGTGGCTTTTCCCCTAAACTGTTGAATTTCTTTCTCTGATCACTCACAAATGTGACCAGTGATGAGACCACTTCCTCTAGGGAATAGAAACACAAGACATACCTTCCGAGAAGCAAATTCAACTTATTCAACTCTTCGGAAAACTGCAGAAAGCAGGAATAAGCCATTGTGACAAAAGGCTTGCTACCAACCTCTCTAGAACAGGAATTATTCTGCTCTGTTCCATTACTGAAAAATGATCATGAGCTAACTTACAAATCACTTCTGGATTTTTGAGAATTCTATTTAAATTAAAAAAGAATACCTAGTGGCTAATCGGCACATACTGTTTAGTGCTATTCCTTAGAGGTATCTTTTTTGGAGTCAGTAACTATCCCTTTCTTCCTTTTGCCCCCCAAGATATGAGTGCCCTAGCATCCCTACACATTACTAATGTCTGAGAAAGGAAGAAGGGAAGGGAATAAAAATTTATTAAATGCTAAAACGTTTTGCTAAACACTTTACATGTGTTACTTCATTTGATCTTCCCGACAATTCTGGTGTTTTGTTTTGTTTATTGGTTTGCTTGTTTACTGGATTAAAATATATTTATTTTGGTAACTTTTTATATAAGATGTATTTTCAGTTTGGTAGTTCTATCTTAAAAACTACATTTTATTTTTATTAACTTCTAATTAAAACTTACTATTTCCTTCAATTTGTAAAAGCATCTTTTTTAGAGAAAAATTCATAGATTTCAGCAGAGTGCCAAAGAGATGTGTGATCTATATATGGTTAGAATCTTCTGCTATTACTAGTTTCAGTAAAAACTAAGCTTATAGACTCATTGCTTTTCTCCAACTTAAGACTTGAAAATGCTACCAATAATTCTGTTAAATAACTTTGGGAGATAGATGTCATCATTATCCCCACTTTAAAAGAAACTCATGCAGACAGTAGTTAAAATGATTAGCCCAAGTCTAGTAAGCTTCTGAGGCACACCTCTTCCTGCCTCCAGGCCCAACACTCTGGTCCATTGCACCACATAATTATCACCTAGCCAAATGGAAAATTAGACCATTAAGAAATGCATTCTCATCTCAAAGAAGGATCGTGAAGAATCCCTTCTTCCCTGGCTTATCTTGATATTCATCGAGGAAATATTTTTCATCAGTGGAGCCATTTTTAAAGAATTGGCAGATAAATGAATTCCATGACCTTTAGGGGACTCCAGCCTCAACACAATGATGTTCTAGTTAACAGTCATTCTAAAACGCAGAAACCTTATCTTATTAGGTCAAAAATAAACATAAACTTTTATTTTAGTTAGGTGCTAACTTAATAGATTTGTGTGCAAAATAGATTTATAGGTCTCTGGAACCTTTTAAAGCTGAAATTTAGTGACTGGATTTCAGTCATTCTGACCAAATTAGGCCCAGGTAGTTCCTGGATGCCTCCACCTCTATTTGCTTGCTGGCTGCTATTCTTTGTTCAGTCATCTCTGTAGCATATAATGAGACATCTGGCCTAAGCCTGACAAGGCTTTAGCTGCATTATTCTAATCATGATGAAACATGCTCATCTGCTCAGTGAAATTTTGGGCAATGCAGCTATGGAAAATTATGAGATATGAGTTCCAAGAGTGAAAAAAAGTGCCTCTGGGAAACTGACTGCTAGAGAGTGCACTGACTCACAAAGCCAGAAGTGACAATTTTAATTGTATTTGCTTTGTGGTTTTTTTTTTTTCTTTTGGTACCTCTGACACTTTCTGGAAATATATCTAAAAATGATTGAAGATCAGGAATGGAGCACACATTTAACCCCTTTTATGGGAGGAAGTTAAGGCTAATCTATCTTTTGAGGTTAGGATTTCTGAGGTACAGTATTATTAAAGCCAAATTGTGCATTTACATGTGCCACAAATATAGTTATCTCTGAAAAAAAGGACCACCAAAATACCTAGGAGGAAAAATAGTCCCCCAAAATGGAGCAAGTAAAAGACTGGGTATCAATTGGCATTGGGATCAAGCTGAGATAAGTGGAAATTGTAATTACAAAGTGGAGGAGATAAGGAAATGGTGTATAGGAGGGTGAGAAGGGAAGGGGGAAAGAAAGAGAATAAGAAGAAAAGAAGAAAAGAAGAAAAAGAAGAACAAGAAGGAGAAGGAGAAAGAGGAGGAGGAGGAGGAAGAGAAAAAGAAGGAAGGGAAGAGAAAAGAAGAAAAAAATTATTGATTATTTTTCACTTCTCCATTTAAAATTGGAATCTGATTTGTGTGGGTATTTATGGATTGAGGCCATTGGACTGACAATCTCTGTTCTGCCTGCAGTCTTTTATCCTGGTCTTTTATCCAGTTTGCAAATATAAAAGGTTTGTGGGGAAAGAATAGTTCTTATCTTAATGATGTTACTTCATCTTGTTCAAATGACAACATAACATTTCCCTTTAGAGTAACAAAGTGTGAAAAGCAAATGTTAAATGGGAGAGACGGAGTCTCTTATACACTTTACAATTTCTAAATTTTGAACTGGAGAGAATGATGGAAGTTCTCATTTACCATTTTGACATTAAGAAACTGTCTTTCACACAACCACCCTTTGGAAACTGAGACCCAGAGTCAAAGCAATCAACTTAATATCACACAGTGAGAAAGCATCAGAGCCAGAGATCAAACAGTTTTTCAGCCCTATTGTCTAACATTTGTTCTAGAATACTAGACTGTCTCACACAAATTCATTTACAATACAAACTTTTTAATAGATATCATCTATTATAGACGAAGATCTTTTTATATCTCCTTGACATTCTATGATAAATGATGGGGTTCTTGTCCTCAAAGAGCTTATAATCAAAAAGTAGATATGAAAAACATACATGAATACAAGCTGTTAAATGAAAGGTGCACTGAAACTTTTGGGACACTCTATAACCATTAGTTATTATAAATCATCTACTGTCTGGAGCTCAGTTTCCCTATTTGTAAAATGATATAGAATTGGACCCAATGATCTAGAAGGTCCCTTCCAGCTCTCAAATTCTCTGATCTCTAAGAACCTTGTTCATTTAGGTAACAGGTCCTTTATTCATAGACAAAGAAAAACTAAACTTTAGCCTAGTCCAACCCAGGAGGAATAATCACATTATTAATTCGTGTCCACATAAATAAGATTTCTCTGTATTGCTTACTGAAATAAATTTTCATTCAAGTTAATTGCTACAGAGAATGAGAAGATAATCTTCCTAGCATCCCTGCTTAAGTTGTGCTCTGAGTGGTGATACATTTCAAGTATTCTGTGCTTTGAATCGAAAAATATAAAGGGCATGTCCCAAAACCTGACCCAGTCCCTCTCTCTGGGGCTTAGGCATTAGCTGTAAGCTGGACTGTGGCAATGAACTCTTTTCTTCTGGCTCCTTGTTGGTAGATAAGTCATGGAACTTGGAATAAAGGGAAATTGCTTGTTTATATTTTCTTTCTCTAAATATGTGTCTAGCTTCTTATTTAGGAACACAGCTGCCAATGGGGAGGGCGCTTTGCATCCTAAAACCTGATCATTTTAAAGTTGTTTTTAACTATAATAAAGTAAAGAGAGCCGCAGAAAACTGTTCATTCTGCTTATCTCTCTCCAACATATTGTGTTTTGCCCATTAACTCCCCAAGAGTATCTGAGCATTGAGAAAATGTGAATTGTGGTGGGTAAGCAATTCAGTTTCTACAAAGAGGTAATTTTCTTCCTCTCTGCCTTCCACACTGATTTCAGCTCATAGCTAGGCATAAAGGTGGTGTTGTTTTGTTTTGTTTTGTTTTTACTCCTGAAAAACAAAACAAAACCCACCAACATATAATGTTCTCTTTGCATCTCTTTTGTAATACACATCTTTAACCTTTAAAATGGGAAGGAATAAACAGATATATTATTTATTTATGTACATTTTATCTAGAGCCGCTTTAATGAAGATTTTGAGTCTCTACCACACATTAAGTTCCATATGATTTCCCACTTTTCACATCAAGGTAAAATTGGCCTTATCACCACGTGTGTTTTGATGATACTCTTCTCTCTCTAACCATATCCTTCCATTTTCTATCCCATTTTCTTATAACTTTGTCCCATATACATTTAAGTATCTAATACTGCTATGCTAATCCAGTATATTAAGTACTCTATGTAGAGGAGTAGTGTGGCATAATCACTATGGTCAAAGGAAGACCTGGTTGTTGATTCAGAAAGATGATTTCAAGCTCTGCCTCTTATGTGCAAAGCTGTGTATGTATGAGCAAGTCATTTAAACTCTCAGTTGTATTCAGTTATGTCCAACTTTTCATGGTCCCATTTGGGGTTTTCTTGGCAAAGATACTAGAGCAGTTCGCCATTTCCTTATATAACTCATTTTACAGATAAGTAAACTGAGGCAACCAAGATTAAGCATCTTTCCCAGGTTATACAGCTAGTAAGTGTCTAAAGATACATTTGAATTCATCTTCCTTACTCTAGACATGGAACTCTATATCTACTGTACCACCATGCTGACCAAACTCTTAATTGAACCTGGGAGAGATACAAAATTTCAGTGAAATAATGGTGGCCCCTACTTACCTTCAAGGACCTTGGAGGAGAAGGGAGAAGGATATTATGCATACACATACACACACACACACACATATATACACACACACACATATATATACATATATATGTATGTATACATATAAAATAGATGATAACATTTGATAAGTCCAAAGGAGAGAGATGTGAGCAAACTGCTATGTAAAGCCCAAAGTCAGGGGGATCATTACTCTAAAATTCCTTCATATTTTTATACTCAGTCAGTTGATAAACATTTTATTAAGCACCAACTATGTACCAAGCACAGTACTAAGTGCTTTTACCATTTCACTTTTTTCTATGATTTACAACCCCAAACCTTTCATTTTCATTTGACTTCCATTTCCTCTCCCTTTCATTTCTTTCCTGTGTTCTCCTCCCTTCCCTATCTAGATCACTCAGTGAACCTATTGAACTCTACACTTTTTTTCTTCTCTGGAAACCCTTTCACTCTTTGCTTATTTCTGATTGGATCATGATCTCTGAATTATTGCCATCACTTGCCTCTTCAGTTACTACTAAGTAAAGCTAGAGAAAACTATGAAGCAATACTTACTGGGACCACAACAAATTTACATTACATAATCTTAATTTAAACCTCACTACAGCAGAGCAATCATTCTATTCATCTCTAGTTGATCCACTATATCATTTTCTACGGAGTCTATTTTATATCTTCGTTTTCCTCAAGATTTCCATAATACCCTGTCCCCTTATCATCTCTGCTGAGGACTATGTCTTATAATTCACACACACACACACACACACACACACACAAATGAAGCCTTCAATCTTATCTTCTCTCCCCTCACATCAATCACACTACCTTCTTCTTCATTCCATTATAAGGTAAAAAAAAAATACCAACCCCTCTACACATATCCTAGATCTCATTCCCTCCCATCTTCTCTAGCAGATGGTGCCTACTGTCTTCCCCATTTTCTTTCTCATCTTTCCCTATATAATGGGTAGTTTCCTGCTGCCAGCATTGTCTCCTTGAAAACCTCCAAGTGAGCCAATCATTTCTTCCAACAAACCCTCTTCTCTTTTCTCTTTATACTCTCTCATTTAGTGATCACATTATTACTTATGAATTCACTTATCATCCTTAGGCAGGTGACTCTCAGATAATTTATCTAGTCCTAGACACTCCCCTGAATTAATACAGCATCACCAACTGCCTTTTAGAGATTTTGAACTGGATAGTATTTCTAATTCAACATGCCTAACACAGAACATTTTCTCTAAATCTCCTATCTTACCAGCCTCCCTGTTCCTAATTCCTATATTAGTGTCTTAGACACCCAAGTTTATGATTTCCATGTCATTCTCAACACCTCACTGACCAATTGCATATTAGTATAACTAACATGGATTAAATGTGGCTTTGTGACAAGTTACCAATATTTTGTGGGGAAATGGATGCTTCTTCCCAGGAGGACAAAATTTCTCCCAAAGATGGCTTTACCCTTATTAATCTCATCAAGCAATGTTCTACTTGCCAATATGACCTGGCTGTTCCCTCCAGTGTCATATCACTGAGGTGCCCATCCTATGGGGTCAACTCTCTGGTTTAAATAGGACATTCAGATTGCTCCCTCTCAAAGTACAGCCGCATCTATGGTTAAACCATTCTTTCTGTCACTTCCACTTTTGTTCTCTACCCCAATATCTACTCAATTATTATTTTTGTCTCAAGTGAAAATATTTCTAGTGGTGGCTCTGAATAGTATTTTTGAACTCTTCTTAAAATGTTTTTTCATCATAACCAGAAAGCAGTTAATCCTTTCTATATTCTGCTCAATGATCTAATTTGAATCTATAAGTTTGGTTTTAAACAATAGCTAATACTTTATTTCAAACATCCCATAAAATTATTCTCCAAATCTACTGATAGTTTTAAATCTTTTGAAGTAAATATTAGTTCTTCATATCAACCATATGAGTATCTCAACAAATTTAATGTATGTCCTCTTCTGACATATATTTTAGGAACCATGTCTAAGAGATTTAAACTGGTTGTGGGATGTGAGAGATTAAGAGCTGACAAGGGCAAATTTATCGGTTATGAAAGTCAGCCCTAAGTGTAGGTGTTAAGTAGGTTCTTCAGGACTCCATCACTCTTGTTTTCATTTAACTAGAATTCTCAATGTTTACTAGTCACTCAATGCCACACTGACTGAACCTAGATTACTGTCCCTATTCCATTTTCTTCTTCCTGTTAAAACATGTTCCATTTTTTCCCACGTCCCATGTCCTCTAGGGTCTGCTCTCCCAGAGACTGATAATAGATGATAACCAATTAGTAAGATTATTAGTAACAGGGATTTCTTGTTCCTCCTGAAGGATTTTGATTTTTGACTCAAACAGGATGAAAAGGTAATTTTTGGCCAAGTGATTGTTGTCTTTGTTTGTTTATTTGGAGATTGATTTTTCAGAGGAAAAAAGGATGGTTCAGAGTAAAAGACATTGTACTTTGGATTTAAGAGAAAGAGTCAAATTGTCTCTCACTTTCAATAACTGTGTGGTCATAAGAAAATCACTTTACCTCTCTGGGTCTCTGCATAATAGTTTTATTACCTATCTCACAGGGCTTTTTTTAAAGAAAGCACTTTGTAAACCTTTAAGACCTACACAAATGTGTATTATTATTATTGTTTCTTGGCCTCTGAGACAGCACCAGAATTTGGAAGAAGGAAATTCTGTTCATCTTTTCCACACCCCTGCTCATCCTCTATTTTACAGATTAGGAATCTGAGCCAAAGCACACTGTCTTGCTCAAGATCACATAAGTAGTAAGTAGCAATCAAAATTTGAACCCAGTTCAAATGGCTATCATAGGAAAGTAAGAGTAGTCAGAGTCCTCTGACAAAGAATTCACTACTATTCTCTATATATGAGATTCCGATATAAAATAGCATGATCTTGAAATTACAGTGCTATTCATGGAATAGTTATCTTATGCATATGCATATTTTTCAGATGAACCTGAACTTAATGTGCATTATTCTGAATTGGCCATCCCTGCTGAATTCCCTGTTTTTGACAGTGCCTCACTAGATCTATACCTTTTTGCAGAATATAATTATAATTGACAGCAACCCAGAACAAATTAGCTTGAGCAAATTTGCTTCCTAAAATTTAACACCCATCGTCACTGGCTTTTGTTATCTCTGACTTTGATTTCTCTAGAGTTTCAAATCCCCATAGCTGTCTTCAGTTTATTAATTAATGGGGCTGTGGGGAAAGTACTGTGATTATTTGATGCTTTTGACTAGCAGTGTGGGGCAGAGGAGGAAATGCTGGATGTGGAGTCAAAAATCCTCGGTTTGAATCCCATGTCTACCACTTACCACTTTAGTCAGAGTACTTCCATTCATTTGGCCTCAATTTCCCCCTCTAAAAATGAGGTTTGGAACTAAATGAGGTCTCTTCTAATTTCTAATCAGTGTTTATTTGTGTCTCGCAATTCAGCCACAAAATAGAAGACTACAATAATTTCAGGAAAAATTACAAAAGTGTTCTTAAAATCCATATAACCACATGGTTCTTAGCCATTGTTGTATGTCACAGATTTCTTTGGCAATCTAGTGAAGCCTAGGAACCCCTTTTTAGAATCATGTTTTTAAAAAAATAAATCATAATTTAAAGAAATCCAAGAGTTCAATTAAAATAAAGAGGTAACTACTTCTTTTTCCTAAGTTCTCTGACCCCCTGAAATCAATCAATAGTTCTCTCATCTGAGGTAGAGTTGTTTGTCTATGGTCACTGAGATGGTACTTTACAGAGACAGATTGAGAATCTAGTTCAAGGAAAGCAATTTAAAGCAAATAGGACACAACACAAGCAGGACTTCAATTCAGATCTCCTTTGTTCCCAAACTTGCCTTCTATCCACTCTACATTCTGCCTCAGTTTTTCAGCGAGGTCCTTGACCTTGCCCTCCAATTCCCTGGGACATCTTCAGTGGCTGTAGTGGGAAAGTTGGTTGCTCTTCTCCTCCCTCAAAACACTCCCCAGTCTTCATGGAAGAGTTAAGGAGGCAGGTGCCAAAATAGAAGCTCTAACTAAAGAAGGCAAATATATAGCTATAAGCATGAAAAGAAAGCCAGGTGTGAAACTATAGCTCAAAGAAAATGAATAGCACATTGGATTTCCCAAAACAATCACCTTTGATATCATCAAGATGTCTGTGGGGCTGGTTTTCAGGAGTTGAAAACTCACACTAAGGGGAAGTACTTCAACAGTGTTACTTTCTATGAAAGCAAATTCAGGAAGAAGGATGGGAGCCAAGAGCCAAGAGCATGGAGAGCTGTTCTGATATATTTCATATTTGAAAAGTTCCTCAAGGAACTTCCCAATGAGAAGATGCATCTTGTGAATCTATTCTCCATATAGATTAAGCATACTACTAATAAGAAGAATATCTTGGAAAGTATATTACTGTTCATTGGAATGATTTCTCAGAAATGAGATGAAAACAATATTCATAAATGTTTTCATGTGCCAGACACTGCTAAGTGCTGGGGAGGGGGATACAGGAAGATAAGATAGTACCTGCTCTCAAGGAACTTGCATTTTAATAGGGGAAGACAGCATGTCAAAGGTGCTACATTTGGAGTGAGAGGAACGGAGTTCAAATTCTAATTGCTACTCACTACTATGTGATCTTGAGCAAGACAATTCACTTTGGACTTCAGTTTCCTAATCTGTAAAATGGAGTGTGAGAAGATATATGAACAAGATGACCATAATTCCCTGATTGTTCCAAATCTGTGAATTTATGGTAGGGAACCTTTGAGAGCTTCCCAAAAGCTGTGCCAAGGCAAATATCCATTTAATTGTGGCATTGAAGGAATGGCTTTTTGTACTATGCTATCAGGTATCACCTGAGCAAAGTTCAGTCAAATGGTTTTAGTAATAATTTCTAATTCCTTTCTTTTAGGCTGAGTGGGATATTAGTTTCTTTAAAAGGTATCCTCAGTTTTGGGGAGTTTTAAATCATCAGTGAAACAGTGCTCAGGCCTTTGAGGCAACTACAAAAACCAAAGGTCATTAGCTAGGACCCCTGGTTCGCATTTTCCCCATCAGTGGATACTTGCCCCTTTTCAACGGTTTCTCTGCTGTTTATGAACTATTACTCTAACCAAAAAACTCCATCTGGAGCCTCTTTCAGTCATTTAAGTAAATCTCCCAAAAGCCAGAGCAAAGAAGAATTATTCCAGAGGATTTTCAAGCCTGCTGAGTTGACATCCATTTTATGGTAATCTCCATTTCACTGAAATGCTTTCTCTGTGGGCTGTTGTCTAAGTAAGCCCCATTTAGTTGCACAACCAAGTTATTCCCTAGGAAAAATAAAATTCCTAGGAAAGAGATGTAAAGATAGAGAAGACATATAAATATTATCCTTAGCAACATCAGTGCTTTTGACAGAAGAATAAAGCATTTATTGAATACTTACTATGTGACACACACTCACTTCATCTAAACTAAGTCTTTTTTGCCATTCATAGAACATGCTACATCTTCTCTTGGAACACGTTCAAGGCTTAGCTTAAGTATCTCCTCCCCCAAGAAATCCTTTCTGACTTTCTCAATTATGAGTGCCACCTTCCCTCACACTCATAAATCTTTGTATTTTATAGTTTAAATTTTGTATTTTTCTATATATATGGATATAATAAATCTTTCTCCCAATAGGATTCAAGTTTTCTGAAGGAAGGAATTGTCTTACTTTTTTTATTTGTATCCCTGATGCCTAGCATAGGGCTTGATATGGAAGGTCCAAAATAAATGTTTTCTAATTTGTGGGTCATCTTTTGTTATCATTCTGTTATCCCACTTACTCTTCCAGTTTACCTCTACTTGTGGATGTCTTTTATCTTCCTCAAACACAAATAGCCTTCCTATACCCTTTCATTGTCCTTGAATCACCTGGAATTTTTATTATTCTAAGGTTGTGTAGTTCCACGATTCTCAGATAAATACATAATGTAAGTGTTGAATAAATGCTTGTTGATTGGTACAGATTAAGAAATGCAGATGCAGTATAGTGGTTCTTCGATTTTGGTGAAAAGGATAACAGAAACTTAATTGAAATTGTAACTATATCTTGAAGTGGTAAATCATTCTTTTTATAGAAAGAAGAGAAAAAAACTTGAAATCTAGTACAATTTCTAATAAAATACTTTTCAAAATAATTTTGAAGTTGGAATTTTGCAAGATATAACCACTATATATATATATTTATTTTTTATTAAATCTTTTTATTTTCAAAACATATCCTTGGGTAATTTTCAGCCTTCACCTTTGCAAAACCTTGTGTTCCAAATTTTCCCCTACCTTATCCCAACCCCCCTTACCTAGATGGCAAGTAATTCAATATATGTTAAGAATGCACAATTCTTCTATACATAGTTGCACAAATATCGTGCTGCACAAGAATCAGATCAAAAAGGGAAAAAAATCAGAAAGAAAACAAATTGCAAGCAAACAACAACAAAAAAGTGAAAATACTATGTTGTGGTCCACACTCAGTTTCACAGTCCTCTCTCTGGGTGCAAATGACTTTCTCCATCACAAGACCTTTGGGAATTGGCCTGAATCATCTCATTTTAAGAAGAGCCATGTCCATCAGGACTGATCAGTGTATAATCTTGTTACCATGTACAGTGATTTCCTGGTTCTGCTTACTTTACTTAGCATTAGTTCATGTAAGTCTCTCTAGGCTTCTCTAAAATCATTCTACTGATAGTTTCTTATAGAACAATAATATTCCATCACATTCATATAGCATAACTTATTCAGCCATTCTCCAACTGATAGACATCCACTCAGTAGAAATACCATTATAAAGACCATAATACTTTAAGCAGAATATATCTTAATTCCCTGCACCTGGGGAGACTGAGTCTAATGGATCACTTGAGCATAGGAAATGTGAGCTGAAATAGGGTTAAAGCCAATTGAATCCCACATTAAGTCTAGTACTAATATAGTGAACCCTTAAAAGTGAGGGAGACCTCCAAAAGATGGATGATCTGGCCCACATTGGAAATAAAGCAGATCAAAAGTGATTACCACTGAGATCAGGTTTACAAATTACCACTATACTTCTATCCCCAACAAGCTAAGGACACTCACTTTCTGAAAACAAGCAAAACACAATTCACAAATTAGCCTGATCAATGGAGTGAAACCACCTTTGCTCCATTGATCAGGCTAATTTGTGAATTTTTTGAATTGAAGATATCTCATTTGTGCACAAGAATTCACCAAATTGCAGTTGTATGATGCACAAATATTAAAAACATAAGGCTTTAGATGGAGAGAGGCCCCAAATGCTGCTTGTCTATTCTATGTGGAAATAAGCACATTTATATAAATACATAACCCATTGTATACTATTTAGTTATCCTTCAGTTAATTCTCCTCAGGCAACATGAAGAATTACTTCTAAGATTGTAAGACAGCTCTTATGCATATTTCAAGCTAATACTTTCCCCATTTTTTCCTCACTGCACTAAAATCTCATTAATTCTGCTCCATTGATTTGAAATTTATGTTAATTGGGGCAAAGGCCTGACTTAAGTTTAGCATTGTAATATCTGTACAAAAAAGGTTTGCTAAATAACCATGATTAGAGTGGTATTTTCTATAATACTTGAGAGCAAACTGTTTTCAAGTATCAAGTTTTAGAAACATCTATTCACTTATAAATAATTGGCATGGTAATTACTACCATCAGGCAATACTTTAATTGAATTTGAATTATAGAAATGTTTATTTTTCACAATTCCATAACTCAGACTTCAATTAATCAAAATTTGTGAGGCTTTTCAGTGACTTTGAGGAAGGTAGGAAGAAGGTTGTTTGCATTACATGTACTTTATTTTGCCCAATAATCATCTTCTTAAGTGTTATTTCCGTTAACCCCTCTATGCAGACATAGGCAATGTAAATGACCTCATGCAGCCTTGCCATAATGTTACTCTAAGGGCCTGAGCCTTTCATTGAATTACCTGGTCTTAATGATGATAAAATGGAAAATAACTTCAGCAATAGCTGTTGTAAGGAACAGAGAGACATTGATTTTCTATCAGAAGTTAATCAGAAATTAATTTGGGCAGACTATGCACAATACCCATGAAGCTTTGTGCCTCTTGGTGGTGGGGACCAAGTTAAACATTGTGAATTTATGCATAATTGCCCTACATGCTATTCCCAATTTGGAAATCCAGTGGAAGTGAGACAGGTATGAAAGGAACCTCTAATGAGCTGTGTGTAATAGGGAATAGGAGTCCAGCAACAGGAGACAGCCATCATGATGAGACAACTATTAAAAGCGTACCTTGGACACTAACCAAGATTAGAAGCCCCAGTTACAGATCAGTTATACTGAGAGGCTGCAATGACTCTAGTGAAATGAGTCAGTAATGGTTTCTTACCTTTTCAATTCCAAGGCTTCAATGCAGCAAAATTCAGTCATGTTGGTGAGGTACTCTGGATGACTTATTATAACTCTCCAAATTCCTAACCTACAGACTTTTCAGAACTTATCAAGCTCTGCATTTTGTTTTCTTTCTCATTTTTTTCCCTTTTTGATCTGATTTTTCTTGTGCAGCATATAACTGTGGAAATATGTATAGAAGAATTGTCCATGTTTAACATATATTGTTTTACTTTGCATCTAGGGGAGGGTGTGAGAAGAAGGGAGGGAAAAAATTTTGGAGCACAAGGTTTTGCAAGTGTGAATGTTGAAAATTATCTATGCATATTTTGAATTTTGAAAATAAAAAGCTTTAAAAAACAAACAAATAAATAAAATAGTGTAAAGGAAAAAAAAGAACTTATCAAGCTCTCTGGCAGTAACAATTGCTTCCTGTGTTAGCAATGCTCTCCTGTTCAAGAACACACATAAATCCTTGTACCATTAAAATAATAAAAGTAATGCTCTACTACCCTTCAAGCTAGAAGATGGAGCAAGCCATTGATCTGCTAATGAGATTGAAGTTGTTTTCCCAGTATTCCTTATAAGTTATGCCAGACCCATCCATATTTCCTCCTCAGATATATATTTCTGGTATGTAATCTTATTACTTAGATTTGTGATGGTTACATAGGCAATTAATTATCTAAACTAATATGAATCCCATGCAAGAATCATGTTCTGTTTTTGCCTCATTACCACCATGTTCTACCTAATTGAACAACTTCTTATGTTGTATTTAGAAGCTTGTGTCTGTTTTGCTTTTTATATTATAATCCAAGTCTTATAAATGGCATCTGCTTATGTTGAGATTTTCATATTTTACTAGCTCTAGCCAGCAGATATTTTAAGGTTACCACAAATATAAGAGGATTTTGCATGACATGGCATTTACCCATTACTGTCATAGTCTAAACTAAGTAACACCTTAACAATGTAAAAATCAAAGATTTGTTTTGCATAATTTAGGATTTAAATTGAAAGTAGTTAATTTGATATAATTGCTTTCTACTAAGAAGAAGATATCATTTATGCAAAAATGCAAGTGACCCATTTTAATTATTACTGTTATTTAGCATTCCTTTATTAGAATTAGGAAGCAGCTAGGTGGGCATAGTGAATAGAATGCTGGGCTTAGAGTCAAGAAGGCTCATCTTCCTGCATTAAAATTAAAATCTCACATACCTGCTAGTCATGTGACACTGAATAAGTCACTTAATACTATTTATCTCAGTTCCTCATCTGTAAAATGAGTTGGAGAAAAAAATGGTAAGCCACTCAAATATGTTTTCCAAGAAAACCCCAAATAGGGTCACAAAGAGTCAGACATGATTAGAATGACTGGACAAATTTTAAGCAATGAATAAAAATCAAAATATTCTTCTATAAAATAAAGAGATTAGATGAGGTTGCTTCTGGGGGCCCTTCCAGTTCTGGATCTATGATCCTGTTATCCTCAATCTTCTATTTACATTGTCAACAGCATGCTTTATCTAATGGCTAGTATTTTATAGGGTACTTTAACATTTGCTACTTGTTACTGGTATCAATTGCAAATAGAAATAGAACCACCAAACTGTATAAGGATCTTTGTGGATATACTGGCTTGGAAAACCACATATTAACATTATCTATGTTATTTATTTTGTTAAATATTTCCAGTTTTATCTCAATTTTGTTCAACCACAGGAAAATTGGCCCATGTTTGAAAACTCTATTGCATAAACTATCTCATTTGTTCCTCACAACCTTGTGAAGGTAGTGCTAGGATTCTCATTTTACAAATGAGAAAACTGAATCTGAGAGATGTTGAATAATTTTCCTAGAATCATAGAATTGTAAGTATCAGACACAGAATTAGGATTCAAGACACTAAGTCTAGGGATCTAACTCCCTACCAAGATAAACTGAAGACTAAATAAAAAGATTAGGTTAGGCAGTAGGAAAAAAATCATAGAATTTCAAAACCCTCACACGATCCTAAGTAAAATCAATAATCAATCTGTTTCAAAAGTTTTCATCTGAATTTTCTATATATCCACTTGTCAAGTTCATCATTCTACACGTGTTTAGAATGAAGACACTTTCAGTCACTTTCACTAATCTTGCTTTGTAAATTCAAAAGCATTTTTAAAAATGAAAATTATTCATAAAATCAGTTTCCTCTCAAAATGACCCCTCTATAATAATTTCAAGGGTTTTTTTCAATGCTGATACTCGTCTTAATAAAGAATAATATCTACAATGTTAAAACAGGTCCCTCTATGCCTATATTTTGTAGGAGTTCTAGCATAAATAATATTTTGCTTTCTCAAAATCTTTATTCTTCATATTGGGATAATCACAGGGTTTTGGATTTTTTTAATTTGCTTTTTTTTATTATCTGATGTTAAAGCATCTTTGCACCCCTGGTATTCTTGTATGAATTACTATAGTGTTTTATATGACTTCATTTGAATTTTTTGAATGATTTCATTAAAAAAATTAGTCTATCATTCTTCTATACTTTATTCTTCTCTGACAGATATTAGGTCCATTTATTTTTATAAAAG
This sequence comes from Myrmecobius fasciatus, assembly GCA_023553655.1. NCBI lineage: Eukaryota > Metazoa > Chordata > Mammalia > Dasyuromorphia > Myrmecobiidae > Myrmecobius > Myrmecobius fasciatus. Next base: position 22,260 of record JAJPUD010010541.1, on the reverse strand, counting down.
GAGCTTCTGAATTTTTTACAATAATTTGTATAGTATTGGTACTAATTATTCATTAAAAGTTTGTTAAGTCTTTGATGAAAAAAATAAAGAGCAGTCAATTTTAATTGGATAGATTCAATAGAAGGAATGACTATAAGCATTTAATAGAAATGTTTACTTCTTTAAAAAGGAGTAGATACATCAAATCTTTTAAAATCTGATAATACTGCTTGACTTTTTGCAATGTTGGATCTTGACATTTCTAAAACAGTATCAATAGGATCTATTTTCATTAGCATTATCCTGGGGTATTCTTGAATTTACCTTCTTTAATGTAACACGTAATACCATATGGTATCACTGCAGGAAAATTATCACTAAATTTAGAGCTTTGCTGGTGCTTAATAATTTTGAGTGAACCAGCTCACAGTTAAATAAACTATAATGAATACAAGTAATGGAAAACCAGACGGTTTTATAAACATTACAACTTTAGTCAGTTAAGTAGCACAATGAACAGGGTGCTGGGTCTGGAGTCAGAAAGATCTGAATTCCAATACTGCCCCAGACAGCTATTACTGTTTCCTTGGACAAGTCCCTTAATCTATCTGCCTAAGTGTCCTTAACTATTAATGGGGATAATAATAGCATCTTCTTCCAACCCCTGCCCCAAAGTAATTGTGAGGATCAAATAAGATGTTATTTGCAAACATTTAACACAATGTCTGGGACATAGTAACTTAGTAAATGCTTGTTTCCTTCTTTGCTTCTTTGGGATAGGTATGTTAAAAAGATATATTGTGTAGCAATCTTTTCCAGGGTGCTAAATGGACAGTGTATCCTTTGCTTTTATTCTTCTAGCCACAGAGACTGTCCCTATTGGAATACTCCCTTTATCTCCGTCATTGTCCCAGAATGAAAAAGTTTCACCTCACTTTTAATTGTATATTAGGACATTTGTCTGCTTTTGTGCTTTACCAGCAATTGATGCAGTTTTACCATAACAGGAAATTGTTCTTCTGAGTGTCTTTGATTAATGTCTTCTATGTTTATTGCTTAAATAATATCTTTGTTCTTCAGAATACCGAAGGACTGAAGAACATTGTGGACCAAAAAAATATTCACAGGGAAAATTACTCTTATTGAAAAAACAAACAAACTTGATGATTTGTATCTTTAAATAAATCAGTCTCTAAATAGAACCTAACTGGAACTATAAATGTGTTAAAAACACATCAAACTCATAAAGGATAACGACTACATTCTTCTATGTATATCCCTCCCTGGGACCTAGCACAGAATAGGTTAAAATCAGATTGAAGTGTAAAGGAAATGAAAAATGATAAAGTAAACATAAAAGAAAGATCCATAACATGGTATATCTTAGAGGTCATCTCCTCATTTTATACATTTTTTTGGAAAAAATGCATTTTGGAGAAGGGAGACAACTAGAGTATTGAATTTGGAACCAGTGGCTCTTATCTGAATCTGGGCTTTGTCAATTGCTTCCTTTGTGATGTTGAGCAAGTCATACTTCTCTGAATCTCAATATTGTCATCTGTGAAATGGAAGAAATATGCTCCATATATTCTAAGTCCCATCCAGCTCAAAGTCTACAATCCTGTGTTCCCGAGTTAGCTTTAGTAATCATTGTTCCTCTCTTCAGGATATTGTGGAATAAACCTTTCACCACTGTTCAAAAACTTCTGCCTGATGAGTCTCTTTGGCTAAAGCAATATCTTCTTTTAGTCTGCTTGTCCTGAAGCAGATCCATAGAGATATTCCTTTTGTCTGGGTCATTGATCCTCAAGGTCAAAGTTTGTGCCTAATGCTTCTTTGGGTCACCAGTACCTGATTATAATGCTTTGCTTTCAATAAATGGTTAATAATGATGAAGATGATGATATTGGATGATGATGGTGATGATGATAATAAAGATGATGATGATGGTGGTGATGATGATGATGATGGACTATGAGGAGCTACCAGATGGTAGCTATGTACTGCCTGCTTTGCTGAAAGAAACCTTTAGATCTTTTTGTTACACTCATCAAAATAATTCTGGTAATGTTATTTTATCATTTCCACAGAGCTTTGTTCAGTCATTTTTCAAGTGTATCCAATTCTTCATAATTCCACTTGTGGTTTTCTTGTTAAAGGTAGATACTGCAATGTATCTACCATGTTCTTCTCCAGCTCATTTTGTAGATGAGAAACTGAGGCATACAGGGTTAAGTGACTTGCTCAGGGTCAGACAGCTAGTTAAGTATCTGAGGCCAGATTTGAATTCAAAAAGATTAATCTTTCTGACTCCATGACTAGCACTTTATCCACTGTGCAACCTAGTGGCCCATACTCATAAGGCTTATGAAGAAAATTTTAAGCTAGATCTCAGAATTTTCCTAACCATTACAGCTGTACAGATGAGCTACTTTTGTAGTATGAGATTTTTTTCTATCATAACCCTCTCTTCCTCATTCTCTTATCAAAGCTCCAAAAACAAAAACTGGATGACCATTAGGAGTCTGTTCATGTATGGACTGAACTAAATGGATTATGAGATTTCTTCTAAATCTGAGATTCAACTATTTGTGATTCTAGGACCTATTTAAAGGTATTTAGGGAAATACCTTGCAATTAATACACATATACTTAAAGCTTAGATTTTTTTTAAATTTAAGGTTATCTGCTATTTTACTACTTCAGAGACTCATATAGCCAAGACCAGTATTATAATTTGAGGGAGCCCCTATCCATGCTCATTCTCCAGTACTCTACCTCCCCATCAAAAGCCTAGAAATTACTGTATCAAGTCTCAGAATTGGCAAGCCATTCCAACACACACACATACACACACACACACACACACACACACACACACACACACACACTCCTTTATTTTCTGGATCCTCTTTATGTTTTGTGCTGTTTTCCTTGTGAGTAGAGATTATTAGATTTTTGTTGTTTTCTATTTGTATCACCAGCATTTAATACAGAGCCTGGCATAAAATAACCATTTAACAAATGATTTATGAGGCAGCTAAGTGGTACAGCAGTGGATAGAGCACCAGCCCTGAAGTCAGGAGGACTTGAGTTCAAATCTGGCCTCAGACACTTAACACTTCCTAGCTGTGTGACCCTGGGCAAGTCACATAACCCCAATTGCCTCAGCAAAAACAAAAACAAACAAAAACCAAGTGATTTATCTATCTATCTAATATATAGTTTTATTGAGGTAGTTTTATATCATAACATCAAGTTGCTATGGAGTCCATTACCATTAAAAATAATAGCTTACATTTATATAACAAATTACAAATATCTCATATCCTCCCAACAACTTTGGGAAGTAAGTACTGTTATTATTTCTTTTTGATACATGAGAAAAATAAGGCAGACTAAGTGACTTGCTCTAGGTAACACTAATTCAAAAAAGTATCTGAGGCTGCAGTTGAACTGAGGTCTTCCTGACTCAAAGTCTACTGTTCCATTCACTGCTCCACCTATCTACCACCATGCTGGTGCCTATGTTGAATAGCTGCAGCAATCCTAACATTCTTCAGGCACTATATAATTTCCCTCCCAATAGAAACATCCTCTTAGATTGTCCTAACTGCCCCATTTCAATAATTAATAACAATCCAGGTTATGAATTTTTTTTATTCAGTGATTTAAGTTCTGAATGACTTCACGATTCCACTCAATGTTTTCTTGACAAAGTTACTGTAATGGTTTGCCATTTTCTTCTCCAATTCATTTCACAGATGAAGGAACTAAGGCAAATAGATCTTAGTGACTTGCCTATGATTACATAGTATGATTCACAGTAAAGGTGTGAAACTGGCTTTGAATTCAGCTCTTTCTGACTTCCAGCATGACACTCTATCCATTGCACCATCTAGCTGCTCATGTTATAAATGATGATAACTAATTTGGAAGATGGTTGCTGTATTTTTCCTTGGAACCAAAAATGTCTGTGTCAACTCTAGCAGGAGATGTTCTATGATGACCTCCTATACTCCAGTTCTTACACATCAGCCACTGATTTTCCCTCAGGTCTTAAGATTGTTGTCCCCTTAAAAAGAAAACTGCTTACTTTCTGCATCACTTACATGGATGATAGAGAACCTATTTATTCAAATCCTTTTATTCAAATGGAATCTTTGATGATTCCAACAGAGTCCAACAGTTTTAATTTAATTAATTTAATTTAATATATAACCAACAGGTTATATATACACATATGTGTATATGCATATGTATATACATATATGTATAAATATTCATGTATAAACACATGTGTATATATATATACATATATATTTGTAATATCAGAATATTTCCTTCTGCTTCCAATTTCTCAACATGGTATGGAGGTTTCTCTAGGTTCTCATATGTCTAACAAGATCCAAACTGACAATTCCTATCAAGCTAAAAAGGCTTAAACTATTAGCAAGGAAGCCTGTAAATGTTGTCCCAAATCAGCTTAATCAAATGCAGAAAGTCTCATTAACATAAGTTTGCTTACCAAGTGATGAATTTTATCAGCCACAGAAATTCACACTAAGTTCTCTCAAAGGGTAAGAGTCTTTTGATGAATATCAGAGAGGGTATACTTCTTTTGATGAAACACTGAATCCTAGAAGTCTCACAGGATCATAGAAATAGGAGAAACCTCAGAAACCATTTTGTCCAGTGTCTTCAATTTATGGGTGAGGATACTGAGTTCCAGAAAAGTAGGCTGAATGACTCTCAAGATCACACAAGTAGTGACTTATCGAGTATTATTATGCTTAAAGAGAGCCGGATTGCTTCCCTCTCCTAACATACTTGAAGGTTGAATTTTTAAAATCCACTTCAAAATTTGTTTTCTTGCCTTCACTTAATGTTATTTCCATTTGTTCTATCTTGTCATATAAAGTAGTGCTGTTTTATGGCATTTTAACACTTTATCCTTCTGAAGGGATTTGCTTAATAGTAATAGTCATCACAATATTCTCAATAAAGAATTTGCCAATATAACTATTAATTGATTTAGGGAGGTACACTTGAATCCTGTAGCAAACTTCTCCATGCCAAAATGAAGAGATTTTAATAAATGGATTAGTTTCTCGAGTCTGCCACTTTTGTCACATCATGTAGGAGCTTTCCTGGAAACTAAGAACATCATCTTTATAAATTTTATTGTCATCTCAAAGATACAGAAACAGATTGTCTTCTATACAAAAAAATAAATAAAATAACTCAGCTATCATGCATCTATACTCATGTATGATGCTCGGCTAGAGAAACACATCTTCTCTATGTAGGATTTTGGATACTGGGCATTATTCAAAATTAAATCCAATCAGTTTCTTGTTACTTTTAATGGCATCTATATTTGGGATTTATAATTGAGCCTGTTCTTTTTGTTCTCTCATAGGCTTCCTCCTAGTATGGAAGGTGGTAGGCACAGAGGGAAATAAGTGAGTAGCAGCATGTCCAGGTATGGCCAGGAGTGGTAAAGTAGGTCTTCTGTCCCTATGCTTTGTGAGGCCACTAGGAAGGAGCCGGATACCTCCAGCTAAGCTCTCCACCCCAGTCACTTCCCTGGGACAGATTGTTCCCTCTATTTGATGCTTTGGCTCAGTAAAAGATAAAGGGGAAATATAACAAAATCAGCATATGTCCTGGGATTTGATATGACAAAAGGGATCCATCAGCCCACCTGGGGTCCCACAAGGATTCACTAGTGATAGAATACAATGGCTATTTTAACATATGGTCAAATACCCTGCCCCTCCTACACACAACATGGCCCTGTCTCCTGCAGAGACTAATTCCTCCTTTCCTTGGCTTGTAGCCCACATTATTTCATACTGAAGTAATCTTTAATTTTGGTCAGTTTCAAAGAACTCAAATCTGTTGGTATGTGGTGATGGATATCTTTTTCTGTTTCTGGACAGAAGTCAGGGCCTCTCAGACACAAAGGGGTATCAAAAGAAATCACAGAATTATAACTTTAGAGCTGGAAGAGACCTTCAAGATTTGCATGCATAATGTTCTTTTTTTCCCCTCAGTTTTTCCACATCTGTGAAGTTACATTATTGTGTGGTATATTCTATTTTTGTTGTTATTTAATAGTTTCAGTCATGTCTGGCTTTCTTGACAAAGATACTTAGAGTGGTCTGCTATTCTCTTTTCCAGTCCATTTTAAAGATAAGAAAACTGAGGCAAAACAGATTCAGGGTCACACAGCTGGTAACTGTGTGAGGCCAGATTTTAATTCAGGAAGATGAAACTTGCTTACACTGGACCTGGTGCTCTATCCACTACACCACTAAATTGCCCTTAGGTTCTATCTTAAATGAGCTAAACTTAGAAGATCCAACATGTTAAAGAATCTCTACAGAAGTTCTGAGTTAGGAATTATGAAGATCTTGTTTATGACTTTGGACTACTTGTATTCCTCCAATTTTGGTTTTCTCATCTGTGAAGTTGAGGACATTTCATCAGATGATCCACAGGCCCTTTCCATCTCTAAATCTAGGATCCTACAATCAACTGTTATCACTAAAAGAAAACACAAAAATAGATTGGGTAAACGGAAGAATAGAATAGCTCCATATATGTCCTATTCTATTTTATGGTTGGCTATACAAATCCTCTCCAGTATCACCAAATAATGTTGCTGTATCTTTAATATTCATAGATAAAATTGGTGACATGACTGGAATATATCTAGTCTCAGTCTGCATCAATTTACCTAAATTATTCAGAACAGAATTTTTGTCTAAATTGCCCTTCAATTGCATCAAGTTGAAAATTGCATCAATTTTTATTTTGCTTTTATCTGAAATTTTAATTTCACTGATAGAGGGAACTCCCAGATTAATAAACTCCCCCCATCAATTTAGGTCAACATTTCTTCTGCAAATTATAATCTGAGAGTTTCCTTGAGTACTAAGTTGTGACTTCTCCAGGATCACTCAGCCCCTGTGCTTCAGAGACTATTTGAATCCTACTCTTTCTGGTTTCTAAATCAGTTTTTGCTCCATTCTGATATACATATATATATATATATACACATACACATACACATATATATGTGTGTGTTTATATAACATATATTCAAATATATGTATATGTGTACATATACACATATTTTGTATACAAATGTGGATATCCATTTGTATAATTATGTAATTCCTTTATATGTATATCTACAGTTTTAAAATATGAATGGGTACTATTCATAGATTTTTAATGGTTTAACTGTATATTCACAGAAAAAGTTCATGTTTACTTCATTAATTATTTGACTCATGATCTACTGAATTGAAACAAAATGTATAATTACATGTAAAGCTTAAAAATCTGGGCAAAGAAATGCAATTCTTGAAATAAATTAACCAAAAAAGCATGATTCTTATGAAATACTTTTTGTTGATAATTTTTATAGGAAAGTTGTGACATTATGTTTAGAATTAGATGAAAAGTTACAAGAATATTTGAATATCAGTTGATATATTTCCATATATCTTGTATGGAAAAAAATAAATGGCTGGCATCCAAGTAGAATTCAAGATCAAATGCAATATTTTAAATCACAAATCATCATATTTTCAAAACTGGGAACTTTACTATCCTTTAAACTGTATTTTTTAAATTAAATTCATTTTTTAATTAGCAAGCATGTATGTTCTCTTTATCCCTCCCATCCCAACCCCACAAAAAGGTGACCCATTGTAACAAATTTTAGTTAAACAAATTTCTATATTCTCTATGTCAAAAAAAAAAGTTTTATTTTGCATATATATTCTTTGCCAAGAAATGGCTAACATTTTAAATTTTTTGTTAATAATTAAAATACTTGCAAAAATAGTTTTCAACATTAATCCTTGAAAAACCTTGTGTTCCAAATTTTCCCTCTCTTACCTTCACCTCCCTTCCTTAGACAACAAGTAATACAATATAGGTTAAACATGTGTAATTCTTCTAAAATATATTTCCATATTTACTATGCTGCATAAGAAAAATCAGATCAAAAAAAGAAAAAGATGAGAAAAAAGCATTCAAACAACAACAAAGGTAAAAAAAAAAAACCTATGTTGTAATCCACATTCAGTCCCCATACTCCTCTTTCTGGATGCAGATGGTTCTCTCCATCACAGGTCTATTGGAACTGACAGCTAGCATTCTTTATCATTTCTTCCTCAGTATCATGGTAAAGTATCATGGTCAATCATTGCATTGATCAGATTTTTTCAGTCCCTCAATATTTTTCATTTTTATGATTGTTGGCTTATGCAAATTGTTACTTAACATCAATATATAAATGACTTCCCATATTTCTCTGAAATCATCTTCTTCATTTCATATAGACATATGACCTGTTTGATTAATATACCATCATTTGTTTATTGACATATTTGTTTTCAGTTCTTTTCCACAACAAAATATGTGTATGTTGGGAAGAGGGTATTGGGGTTCAAGGCCTTTTCCTCTTTCTTTAATCTTTTAGGTAGGGACCTAGTAATGAATAGTATTGCTGGGTAAAGTGGTACCTCGTGACAAATTACTTTCCAGGATAACTGTACAAAAAGAAATTGGAAAAACTGGAAATCAGTCTGGCAGAAATTAGGTTTGGGTCAATACCTCATACCACAAACCAAGATTGCTACATGACCTAGACATAATAGGTCATGTCATAAGTGAATTAGAAGACCAAAATGACTTTAGCTTATAGATCTATAAATAGAAAACTAGTTCGGAACCAAACAAGGGAAAAGAATCCCAGAAGATAAAATCTACAATTTTGATTACATAAAATTCTAGAGGTTTTGCATAAACAAAACCAATGCGGCTAAAATTATAAGGGAAATAAGCAACAGGTCAAGAAATTGCAGCAAATTTCTCTCATTAAGGTGTCATTTCTAGTATATATAAAGACTGATTCATATTTATAAGTTTAGGAGTCATTCCCCAATTGATAAATAGTCAAAGGTATGAACAAGAAATTCCCAATAAAAGACCATCAAGAGGATCTACTTCCATATTTTTTAAACTTCTCCAAATCACTAATAATTAGAGAAATGCACATAAAGTAACTCTGGGTTTCTATTTCAGATTTATTGGCAAAGTTGATAAAAATAGGGGAAAACAATAAATGTTGAAGGAGCTATAGGAAAAGACATAAAAAACTCTGTAAGATATTAAATTTAATTATATTTTAGTTTAACCACCTAAAGTTGTAGTCTTTGATTTTTATGTTTTTTTATTTTAAAATGTTATTTACAAATAATGCTTTTAAAACCTTAGATTTATCAAATTTCATGCTGCCTCATTCTGAGGATCAGAACCACAGAACTTAAGAATCTTGGACTTGAAAGGAACCTTAGATGTCATGTAGACCAACTTATGTAGGAAGAAATCTCACTTTATAGCATAATTCATGTCTTTAGACAGATGTGAAATGGAAAAAAACTGTCAGCTGTCTTTCTCATGATAGTTTGATGTAATACACAATAAAGAATTCAATCATTGACTTTTTGGATATATCATGACATCTTTGTAGACATCATTTCCCTACTCTGAAAAATGAAGGGATTTAATTAGTTGATCTAGAAGTTCTGATATTCTCTGAGTCTCAGAAAAGAGTTCTGAAACCCAGCCCATCAATTTGTATTTTAATATTACGATGATATTTTATATAATTGGTTTTCTTTGTAATTCTTTGTATTTTAATTTTATTTTATCTTAAAATGTTATTTCAAAAGGAATCCATGCACTTCACCAGAATGTTATGATGGGAAAGGAGGAAGTCAATGTCATGAAAAAAAAGTTAAGAATCCTTGTACAATTGTGAAATTAAGAAAACATGGTCATGATAGTCACTAGGGTATTATTAAAGCCAAGCAGATGTGATTCTATCCATCTAAGCATTATAGTTGGCTACAGGCATAGATAACACTGTAATTTCCTATATACAATAGGGCAGTTTATGATGAGTCTACAAATTAAGAAAGCTGAGGTAAATAAGGAAATGTCCATTCCAGCAATGAACTTTTAGGGTTTGATGCAATCTAGAAAAGACCATTTCTAATAATTTATATGATGGGTTTTACTGGGGGAGTGGGTTTTTTTTGGTTGGTTGGTCTTTTAGTCATTTTTGTGACCATTTTTGTGACCATTTTTGTGAATGACTGTAACTTACTGGAACACGTTTTCTTTTTGTATGTTTATCAGCAACTTTGAATCCTCGTTGACGTATGAAATTTCCGAGCAACAGTGCAGTGGCACTGAAAGTTCAGGAAGCAGTTTGGGGAGCTCAGTCACGGCCTGTAAGAAGGTAATCTTTCTTTAATCTTTATTTTCACCTCAAAGGGAGGGCTTTGTGATCAACCTGTATCCATTATCTTCTATGACTTTTATTTAAAAATATGTAGAAGGAAGTAAGGAAGAAAACAATCATATTCACCTAGAAATTTTATTATTCTTCAGTGAGTCTAAAATACAAATCTTGTGACAGTTGTCTTTTTTATGTTTTTTCTTAATATTCAATGCATAGAGACCCTAACCCATTCACAATCTATTCAAAAGCTAGAGTAATCTTATACTATTTTCTTTGGCCTTGAAGAGAAAGGGATATTGCTGGAATTATGTTCTTACTACATTTGTTGTTGAGTCATTTCAGTCATATCCAACTCTCTGTGACCTCATTTTGGGGGCTTTTTAGCAAACATACAAAAATGGTTTGCCATTTCCTTCTCCAACTTATTTGTACAGATGTGGAACTGAAGAAAACAGGTTATTTGCCCAGGGTCACACTAGTTAATGTCTGAGGTTAGATTTGAACTCAAAAGTTGAGTCCTCCTAATTCCAATCCAGTGCATTGAGAGATATTTATAGAATTGAAGTGACCTTGATGGATCTATGATGGATCATAATCTCTCCATGCTTTCTCTTCTTCTATGATCTTAATATGTGTCTCTCCATAAATCTTTCATAAAGGCTCTACCCAGCAGAGATGGATTCTTTATAAATGTGTCATCTCTCTAACCTCCAGACATTTGAACAAGCCATTTCCCATGCCTGAAATATACTTCCTCCTCATTTTTGCTTTTCAGAATGGTTATTTTACTTCAAAATTCCAATCAGATACCAACTGAATGTGCAGATCACTGAACGTTAAAACTATAAAAGAAGTCAAAGATTCTCTAGTCCAACCTCATAATTTTATAAATATGTAAAGTAAGTCCCAGATAAAGTGATTTGCTTACGGTCATGTTGCTTAGGACTAGGAGACAGGCTCCTTGATTATCTTTCTAGTCTCAAATATGTGGTTACCGTGGATTCTTGTATTTCTATTGTGCATTAAGTGGCTGTTATATGCAATGTACTGTATTGTTTCCCTAACTCAAAGTCCCAAGTTATAGCTTAGACTTCTTCCCTGGGGTAGAATCTATAGGGTGGTTTTACAACAATTACAAACATGGGACATATAATGGTGTCAACATATTCTAACATAATTTTAATCTTCCTAATTTAATCTCCATAATCTTTGTTATGCATGAGTAGGTTAATTTCACCACATTTACCATTACCACAATTCCTTGGTTTCTCCTTATATGAAGCAGGCTGGCATGGTAGACAGTATGCTGATTTTACTTGAACTCAGAGAAACCCAGGTTCAAATCTTATCTCTGATAATTTACTTATGAGCAAGTCATTTAGATTCTCTCTGAGTCTCAATTTCCTCCTTTCTAAAATGGGCGTCATAATATCTGGAGAATCTACAACATAAAGCTATTGTGAAACTCAGATGAAATAAAGTATGTAAGCATTGCATAAACTTTAACTTGCTGTTTAAAAGGGTCAGTTATTGTCTATATAACTAATATTTATTAAGCCCTAGGGGCTCTGAGATTACAATCAATTAGAAAAGATCAGATAATCACAACTGAAAAGTCATGTGATAATACATAAAAAGTTAAATAACACTTAGAGGAAAACTAGGCAAAAGATGTCATAGGAAATCATCAGATTAAATCCCAAATAGCAATATGGACAAGAAGTACTCTTAGTGTAGAGGTAGGAGAGGTCACATGACCAACAAATATCAGAGTAATTAAGAATCTTCCTTGTATGATAACTTTACAAAAGTTCAAAAAATTAAAAGCTTAAATATATTAACTATTTGAAGATAAATATGAAATTAATTAAGGATATGTCAATGTTGTAAAAGATCTAATAAGAATGTGTATCCTTCCCAGGGTCTATGCTTTTAAAGTCCTACAATATGCATTCAGAAAGGAATGAATTTGAATTTACATTGTGGAATTTTAGGCAGCATAGTAATGAAAATATGGGAGAGAAATGGTGAGTACAGTGGGACTAATGCCCTCCAAATGGCAGCAGAAGTGTTTTGCTTGATATTCCAACTACATTTTTTACATCTCTTGCCATTCTGTTTAGATCAAATATCCAAGGTTTCAAATTAAATTATCAATATAATTTGTGTATTGTATGTGTGCTGGAATTATAGGGCACTGGAACTTAATCTGAAAGTGGAAGAAGCTTTAAGAAGCAACAATTAAGATTTTTTTTCTTTTTTAAGATAAGACAATTGAATTGAATAGTGTGGATACAATACATTAGGTAGGCAAGATAAAAATCAGAACAAGTGAAGATGCCCCCACAGCCCTCATGCAGTGACCTTTTTAAGGTAAGGTCTTTAAGAGGCCTGTTTATCTTAAGTAAGACCCATTCAGTGATTAAGGTTAGGTAAGAAATAAGGACAAAAATAGTTTCTTTTATCTAATAAAAAAAATCAGTTGAGTCAGACAGAAAACCCTCATGGTTTCTGGCTATTTATATTCACTCTGAACCATCAGAACTTAAAGAATCACCCAGTGACACTTGGACTAAGACCTATTGTTGAGCAATCAGTGAGAACCAAAGTAGTTTGGATTTAAGGCATGATTCATAAGAAAGAAATCTAACCTGTAAACCCAAGATATCTTGCCAGGTTTCAGTAATCAAATTTTATATTTTGGGGTCAAAACACCAGAATTCCCAGTGTGGATAGAGGAAGAAAAAGGAGGAAGAGGACAGAAGGATAGAAAGGAGAAAAGAAGGAATGGGGAGAGAAAGGAAAGGAGAGGAGGAAGAGAGAGAGGAAGGAAAAAAGGAGAAAAAAGAAGGAACTATGTTTTCCAAATAGAACTGTCCAGTTGGGCTCCTCAGTGGGCAACTACTACTACTCACAGGTTGTTGTTTATCCTTCATTCTGGAAGAAGACCGTTCTTAATAATAAATAATAAAAGAAAGCCATTATGCATAGTGTAGAGTACTGACTTGTTCAATTTCCACTGTCAAAAGAATTATATTCAATTTCACATCTCCAACAACAGCCAGATATTTATAGTGTGTGTTTTGCACCTCAAACTGCAGTTCTGATGGACAGGAGATACTATAACCAACTCTCCTAATGAGGCTTTTATGTGAAAAAAAATTGAAGGAAAATCAACCTACCATCTCACTATCTTTTTTTTTAATTGTGTTAATTAAATCTGTTTGAAACTTGGACTTAGTAGAATCACTGGACTGAAAACACTTCTGGGTTTCCAGAGGCAAGGTTTGATCTTAACAAGCCATCTGATTAAGTCTTTCAAGTTGCTGGAGATTTTCTAGGCAGAAGTGGTTCTCTTCAAGCTGTAATAAAGATACTGCCTCAGGCAGCACAGATCCATTTGAAAGAGGGCTCCTCAGATGTCCCTTGACATTTCATCTTATTCTGCAAAATCCACTTTCATCCAATTTCATATTTTTCTGGTTAGCTGTAATTAATTAAAGCAATTCACTTAATCTGTTCAGGAATCATTAAATAAAGAAGGAGATATTGAAAGGTTACCTCCTATAAAAAATTAGGATTTATAAAGATATTATAGGTCAAAATTTTATTGCTTTTGACTAAAACCCATTGTAAGATTTAAGAACCTAAGGGTTATTTTTAAGGGGAAAAGATGTTGCATTATGATTAGTATGTTTGAAAAGTTTTACCACTTTGGAATTTTGAGAAGTGGTTCCCTGTGGCAGAGATGGGCTTTTCTTTTTGATAGTAAAACATATGTTTTGTATTCTTAGAAAAAGTAGTTGAAGGACAGTACATTCTTCATGCTGTGATCCCTGCCCAGCAAATTCTCCTCTCCACCAGATAGGTGACTATAGCCTGCTATCACATTGCAAGACTGTAGCAAGAGAATGATGCTATCAAGGTATCTCTTTTCTCCAAATGAGAACACACAAGAACACTTTGAATAAGATACAATGGAAAGATCACTAGTTCTTGACCTTTGATGTTCACTATCTGCATAATCTTGGGCTAATCTTTAGCCTTCCCAGTCCTAAATTTCCTTTCAGTCCCTTTCAATTCTAGAGTTATGATGTCATAAAAGAGGCAAGATTTTTGAGCCAGAAAGTTCCCTTGAAGAAAATAGTATTCAAGAAAGATGAGAAAAAATTAACCAGACAGGGAAAAGACCATGGATTCAGAGAAACTATGCAGGAAATTATATTTCTCCAGACTTAAGTTTATAAAAGAGATACTATAGGGAATAGATTATTTCCTCATTTTCATCAAAGAGAAATAGTGATCTTCATATGAGATGCCGATGAGATTGTCTTCTAATCCTGATAAAATTCTAGAATATATCATTTAGGGGAAAATCAATAATGGAAAGGTTGTCACTTTAATTCTTAATATCCATTAGCATAAAGGACTATAGAAAGAAATCAAAGAACAAAGTCTCTGAGGAATTCAAGTTGAAAGATAGTCACATGGCAATGGAGAGGTGCATGGTAAGCATGAGTAAGATACAACTTATTATCAACAAGTTCTTGTGCAGGATAAATGGTTTAAAAGATGTCAATAAATAAATGATATATGTATTTAAATACTTTTTATATATTTGTATTTATTAACTTTATGCTCATCCTGTATATATGAATACATACTATATGTATCTCTATGTGTGTGTATATATATATATATATAGGTGTGTGTGTATATGTATGTCCTTGTTATCACCTTTATTAGCTTGCAAACTCATTGTAAATAGCAATTGTTTCCTTCTTTATCAACGTATACCCAGAGCCTAGAATAGTGCCTTGCACTGTTAAAAACATCTCTTGATTTATTAATTGCCTAGATAAAGAAGTGAATCAACAATATAGTAAAAATGAGAGATAATAGAAACAAGAGAATGGAAGTTGCAAAAAGGCAAACATATCTTCATATTAACCATATTTTTAATCATTAATGAGATAATCGCTATTAATCATTAATGAAATGATGATTCATGATCATATTAATGATTATATGTTTATATTAATGTTGATAAATTTAAAAGAATAACAGATCAGAAAATAAGCATTAGTTAAGAGCTACTATTCCTGAAGTCAGGAAGACATCTCCTTGGTTCAAATCTGCCCTCAGATACTTATACTTACCAGCTATGTGACCCTGAACAAGAGACTTAACCCTATTTACCTCAATTCTTCAACTAAATGATGCTGTAGAAGGCAATGACAAACCACTCTGGTATCTTTGCCAAGAAAACCCCAAATGGTCCACAAAGAGTTGGTCACAACTGAAACAGCTGAACAACAGTAAATGGTAAATATTGCTTGACCTCTCAAGGAACTCAGAGTTGTGTACTCTATCAGGAACACCAAATATATAGAAGCTCTCCAACCAGGATCATATTTACATTAGAGCATTTGAGGATTCTCTATTCTGATCATGAAGATCCTCTGTACTGCTGGGTCCCAGTTCCATTACAATATGGTGAGGTAATACAAAACAACATTCAAGGAATCATGCAATTTTGTGTGCTTTTGAACAGGCATTTCCACAGCAGTGGATGATACATTCCAGTTTAAAACACCTTCTTGTCTTGAATCAGTTAAAATGTGAGAAGGAATGTGAAGACTTAGCTAATATCCTAGAGAGTTTTTAGGGACCATTGTCAATGACTGGCTGAGCTGTCAACAAGCATTAAGCTAACTAGAGACAGCATAATAACCTTTTCATTTAGCAGTAATCACAGCTCACATAAGCCTCATTGGCTGTGATAAGGCTGTTATGCCAACCAAATTAAAACTGATTCATAGCTCATGCAGAGAATAATATTTTTGAAAAGAGAAAGAAGGAGTTCCATGTCTTATACCAAATGGTAATTTGGGAATGTCAGCATAGACTAAAATTAGAGTGTTATGGATTGAGTTTATCAAGAATAAAGAGGACAAGATTTTACAGATGGAGATTTTGGTATTAAGTGATCATCATAGAAAGAAGAAGGTACATGACTAGTATTTTCCAACTAGAATAAGCTAGGGAGTATTTTTAACAGCCTACTGTGTTCAAAGAATTATGTTATGCACTGTTGACATAGAGATAAAAACCAATAGTTCTTGATCCCAAGGAGTTTACGTTCTATTATAGGAATATAATATGTACCCAGATGAATGAGTTTATGATAATTTAGAGGAAAGAGAATCAGTAAGACCCCAGTGAGCTGCATCTCAAAGAAAGCTGAGGATTTTAAGGATCAAAGATAAAGAGGAGGGGAAGCTAGGTAATGCAGTGGATACAGCACCAGCCCTGAAGTCAGGAGGACCTGAGTTCAAATCTGGTCTCAGATATTTAACATTCCCTAGCTATGTGACCCTGGGCAAGTCACTTAACCTCAATTGCCTCAGCAAAAAAAAGAAAAAAAAGATAAAGAGGAGCATTCTAAGTAATAGAGAGCAACTAAAAAAGACATAGAAATGGGAGATAGGATCCAAATTCAGAAAACAGTAAATAGGTTTAGTCAGCTAGGACACTGAATGCATAAGGGTAAATAATATGAAACAATCCTGGAAAAGCAGGCTGGAGCCAGTTTATTATAGTCCATCACCCATAAATATGTTGCCACAGGATCTATCCCTTCAAGGGCCAAATTATCCTTCCATGATTCCCAAACCTAAATATATTTTACTAATGACTTGACGACAACAGAAAGGAACAACAAATTAGGAAAAATAGAGTGACTTTTAGAACATCTGCTGATGATGAAGTCCAAGGACCTGGGTCCTGCCCTTGTCACTTGCTACTTGTATTTCCTTGATACTTTTTGTCCTCCCAAATGAGGACAATGGATTAGATTATCTCTTAAAGTCTTTTTCAACTTTAAATATACTATCCTATGACTATAACACCACCATAAAGGCCTGGAAAAACACTAGATTTCTATGGAATTTAACCAATATTAGTTCTATTGAACATTAGTTTTATCAGGTTTCCTTTTGCCATCACTTTAAGATAGGCAAATAAATAATGGTTTGATAAGCAGTCAGAAAAATATTTTGGACCTCTATTTTCGGGGGTCATTTCAATAAGCCTTTGGGAAAAAACATAAACTTTGTAGTTACTCAACTGCCATTGGATATCCTTAAACTGATCTAGTTGTCCTCCAATGATTGGTCTCCCATAAACAATGAAGAAACTGTTTTTGAGGAGAATAGCTTCATTGTTCATTTCTACACAGCCTTCTTAATAAGGCTATTTTGACTTTGCCACAATAGCCTGGTAGAAGTTATTTGGACCCATGTAAAACTATATAAAGTTCCTCAGGATATTTAGTGGCCATATATAAGACATAATATCTGTGTTTTCCCAATCCTATAAGAAATGTCCTTCAGCCAAGGACCTTGGAACTGCCAAACTTGCAACTCCTCTCCATTTCTAGATTATATTAACACTAGACTTTGCCATGGATTTGTGCCCATGCTAAGAGTATGATGCTAATCGGGTAGTGCTATCCAAGAAGTCTCACTGTTTCCTCATACTGCTTGAATTCTAAGACTTCTTAACTTTTTTAAATTAATTTTTCAGCATCAAAATCACTTTTTTTCTCATATCATTGTAGAAAGGGGCTCCAGGAAGCAACAAAGCCCTAAGTACTGATTAGTCATAGAATCAGTCAGAGTCTTAGAACTAGAAGAGAGCCTCAAGGTCATTTAATATAACCAGTATTTGAACAAAAATTCCCTTTATAAAATATCCAACCAGTGGCCATCTAGTCTTTGTTTAAAGACTTACAATTAGAGGTCTTTTCTGAAGGTCAATACTTTCTGAAGCAACCCATTAAAGTTTTTTTTACAATTCTAATCACTAAGAAATATTCATTTTTACATACATAATTATATATAATTCTCATATTTTCTATGTTAAAATTTAATCTTATATTTGGAATTTTCACCTATTACTTCCATGTCTTTTTCTTGTGTCTAAAGATTCATTTATGACATCAAAACTATAAGATCCCTGCTCCTATTTTGAATGGAATTAATGCATTTCCATGAATAAGGGAAACAAGAAGGTTCAAAGACAACTTCTCTAGAAAAAGAGAGCATGATTTAAGTAATGAGATCTAAAAGAGTGAATAAAAGACCATATAGGAACAAGGTATAGTTCACAGCACATCCAAATTTAAAGCATTAGGCAAAACATAGGAAGGAAGTTACCACATTTCTGAAGTCTGACAATCATCAGTGTAGATTAAAGTAAGTATATCACAAAAAGAAGCAATAAGCATTAGTGAAATTTTAGTTTGTGGTACTCAATTTTGCCACCCAAGTCTTACTCTGTTACTTCATCCTGACATTAAAGAAAACAACTTGAAATTCTTTAAAGCTATTCCAACTAAGTATAAGCTCTAAAAGGTCTGAAGAAGGAAAAACTTTAGAGAACTAATTCAAACCTGTGATTTCATCACTGTAAAGAATTTGAGGTGAGGGCTTTCCTTCTCCAGTTCAGTCAGGCTGTATTTATTTATTAAGTACTTACTATGTGCCAGGCATATGTTAAATACTGAGGAAACAAAGAGAAGAAAAGTGGGGGAATCCTTATTCTCAAGAAGCTAAAAACATTCTGCCACTGAGGAATTAGGGGACTTGACCAGCACCACACAGAACTTAAGTAACAAAGAGTGGTTTTAAATTCCAATCCAAAAATTTCCTATCCACTATATAAATGCATCAAAAGGGGGAAAAAAGAAAGGGGAAGAGTTGTGTTGTTACTTTAAAACAATTTTTAAAAATATTTTTGCTGCAAAGTACTAAGAAGACAAGGAACAGCCCACAAAGGACATGAATATTCATATCATGTTTATTTCAGAGAAACTGGGATTATTTTTAATTCTGATTTTCCTTTCTTATTTTTTTAAAACAATTTTGTTTTAAGAGGATAAAACTTTGCCTTGTTGAGAAAATCCAGTAAGATATTTAACTTATTATTTAAAGAAAAAAAACACTCAAAAAAAGAAATGCATGCTATATAATGGAGGTTTATATTTATATATATATGTATCTTTGCTTACCATATACATATATGTATATATATATTTGTTTGTATATGTGCATATATGTATTGTGTATGTATATCAAGCTGAATGACTATAAATGATGTATCTTTGGACAAAGTTTTTACTTGACTGTTCATTAACCCCAATAATGCAATCTCCCAGGTGTTTTTCTCACGGAGTGTCATAGTATGGAAACAACTGTTACATACAGTGCTGATGGAGAGTCTTCTTTTTTGACTTGTTATATTTGTGCACAATTGAGCAATCTCACTTTGGATTAGTCACTGTGATATAGTCAAAGGTGCCCATGGCAATGCTATTTACACATTTAAAATAAAAGTCATTTCAGTATGAGGAATCATGATAACAGAACCTCTTTGTTCTCTTAAAACAGTGAAAGGAAAATCCTTTACCTGAAAGCAAAAAACTCATAACTACCTTTGCCAAAGTAGTCAACTTGGGTGTTATTTTCAGATCTGCCAACCAGGAAGTATCTCCTGGTCTTGCCTGCACACATAATTATTCTTTCTATAGGTTGGAGAAATGTTGTGCTGCTTGAAGACTGGCCACAATCTAGGTCCAATCTTCCTAAAAACATTGCTTTGTGATATGAAAATATAGATGTGATGTCAGAAAAATCAAATATTGTCAAAATTAATTCAGGAAAAATATTTTGGAAAGCCACTCACTCTCATTGTCACAATCATCAAAACCACCTGATGATAATTCTTTTTTTGTACTATACTACTATATTATTTTTTTAATATATCTATACATATTTCCACACTTATCATTGTTGTGAAAGAAAAAATCATATCTACAAGAAAGAAAAATCAGATAAAAGAAACACAATGCAAGCAAACATCAATCGAGAGCATGAAAATGTTATGTTGTGGTCCACATTTCACATCCCTCTCTCTGGGTGTATATGGCTTTCTTCAGTGAACAATTGGAACTGGTTTGCAACATTTCATTGTTGAAGAGAGCCATGTCCAACCTGATGATAATTCTTGTCACAAATATAAATCACTGAACAACTTTTTTGAAGTTAGCAATCTCTATTTGTACATTGGATCCCACCTCTTACCTTCTCTGGAAGTCGTTCCTTCATTCAATCCCCTATCATTCACTTTCAATCTCTCCCTATTTATACATTCTTTTACACATATATGTATGTATGTATGTATATATATATATGTATATTTAATTATCAGTACTAACAGGTAGTTTTATCTTAACAAAAACATTTTGGCAACATTTGATAATTCAACAATTATAGACGAATTGATTTTTAAAAGACAAATGCAAATATTTTATGAAGATAAATTAACATGAGAAAATTAATAGCTGAGGAAAAAAAAACCTTGAATTCCTTATGTGTTCAAACTTTGAGTCAGTGACTCATTTTGTGGTAAATTACTATTTCACAAGCAAGGATGTGCAACTATCATAAATGAGTTCATGTCACTTCCTAACACCCACCGAATGTCTACAATGCTGTTAAAATTCACAACAAGCTACAGAGTTTCAGCTCTTCCTTACATTCATCCATCTATGCAAATATTCTTATCACCTATTTTGCTGAGGAAAAAGGGATGGTGTAGTGTGCTATGAGTTGCCTCATATGAGTTCTACTCATAGAACACTGTCTCTTTTTCCTCTTTTTCTCCTTTTCTCCAAAGAAAGGGAGTCCTCCTTCTTGCCATGCCCAACCCTTTACTCATACCCTTCATTTCATTCCCTTGTCTCCTAAAGGAGACCAAACAATTATTACTCCCTTTCTTTCTCATTTTCAGTCCTTCCATATTATTGTCTCTTTTCCTGCTGCCTACAAACATGCCAGATCTAGTAACCTTTAAAAACACTACTTAAGTATTTTCTTGACATTTTTTACTTCCAGGTTCCTAAAAAGAACTGCTTGCTCAAGTGACTTAATCGAAGATCTCTTATTAAATATTCCCTGCTTCTATCTCCTTACCTTCTACTCACATTTATTTGCATTTGTTTATTTTAGTGATGGCCTATCAATATATCTAGGTTTCTATCACATATAAAGCATTTCCACTTGACCCTAAAGTTATCATCCTATATTTTCCTTCCATTTTCTAGTCAAAATTTCAAGAAAAGTCATGTGTACACTTTGTCTACACTCTCTTTCTCCTTCAGCTTTTTTCAACCTGGATTCAAACCTCCCTGCTCAATAGCTAGTGCTCTCTCCAAAGTGTTCAATTACCTTTTTAATGTGAAATCTAATATCCTCTCTTCAATCCACATCCCACATATCACCACAGCATTTGTCCCTACTAATCCTTCCCTCTTCCTCACCACCATTCTCTGGCTAAAAACTCACTGATCCCTAGAATTTCAAGATGCTACTCTTTCCTAGGTCTGGGTATCTTTTTGTCTCTCTGTCTATCTCTTTGTCTCTGTCTCTCTATGTATGTGTATGTATGTGTGTCTGGTCATTTTCCCCCTCAATATCCTATAGAACTGGGATTCAAACTCCAGTCTTAAGGATCCATTTTTAGGGTACCACGTGTATAAAGCAAATCTGCACAATAAAAAAGGTTACAACTGAGTCCAGGTTTTTAAAAAGTATTTTATTTTTTCAAATTATATGTGAAGACAATTTTTATATGCATTTTTACAAAATTACGAGTTCTGAACTTTCTCCCTCTGTCCTCTCCTCTCCCCCTTCCCTCCTCCCTAAAATGGCAAGCAATTTAATATGTCATATATGTGAATTTAGGAAAACATAATTCCATATTAGTCATGTTATGAGAGAAGAAACAGACCAAAAGGAAAAAAATGTGGAAAAGATAATAAAGTAAAAATAGCATGTTTCAGTCTGCATTCAGACTCCATCAGCTCTTTCTCTGGCTGTGAACAG
>JAJPUD010010540.1:0-53115 GCA_023553655.1 Myrmecobius fasciatus | reverse complement strand
AGATAGATAGATAGATAGATAGATAGATAGATAGATAGATAGATAGATAGATAGATAGATAGACAGATGAAAAAGTTCATAGTTCTGTTTGGCTTAAGGGAAATGCTAGAGCCAAATTGTGTAGAGTTTTAAATATTAAACAAAGAGTTGTATTTTTCCATAGAGGCCATAGAGAGCCATAGAATCTTCTAAAAGGAGAATGATATGGTTATTCCCATATCTTATTTATTTATTTATTTATTGGTGAGGCTATTGGGGTTAAGTGATTTGCCCAAAGTCACACATCTAGAACGTGTTAAGTGTCTGAGACCAGATTTGAACTCAGGTCTTCCTGACTTCAGGGGTGGTGCTCTATCCACTATACCACCTAGCTGCCCCTATTCCCATATTTTAAAAAGTTTATTTTAGAAGCTGTAAAGATGGGTGAATGATTATAAACAAAGACTCCAATTGAAAGACCAAGAAAATAGTTCAGGCAAGAGGAAATAAAGGCCTGAGCTTCGGAGGAGATGGAGAAGTATAGATATGAAGAATATTATGTTGGCAAAATCCAAAAGACATAGCAATCAATTGGGTCTTCTTCCCAGGTTTTTTCAATATGTGCAGAATGGAAACAAAGTTCTTTGTACATGCTGTCTCATGAAATGTCCTCATATCTGCCTCCAATTCTTAATTCTCTTAAAGTTAAGCTCTAAGTGCTACCTCCTAGATAAGTAAGGCTTTTGTTGATATCTCAACATGCAGCACCTTTCCTAATCACACTACATTTATGTTGCACATAGTCTGTGTGTACTTATAGATACCTTGTTTTTTCTCATAAAATGTAAATTTCTTGAGGATAGGGACCATTTTATTTTTGTCCTTATAAAACTCCTGCAACTAGCCCAGCTGTTGACTTGCTAGAAGATTGATTATGGCCCCACCGATTGAGAGACATCTTTGGAATCAGAAAACCTCATCTTCCTGATCTTGCATTAACTAATCTATGTGGGGTTTAATTTCCCATGCCTCAGTTTTCTTAGTTGTAAAATGAAAAGAATTGACTTAGTAAACTCTTAAGTTCCCTTTTACCTCCAAAAAAATTAATCTGTTATAGAAACTATGTCTCTATAACAGGACCAAATCCAAGACATTTCCTTTTCAATTTTTCTAATAATAAAATTCTGAGAAATCAAGCATGTAACAATACATTCACTTCTGTTCTATTATTAAAATAACACAAATTCTCCTTCATGTGGAATCTGAATCTTAGTTAAAAATAATTTTCAACTTATTTTCATACATATTTTCATTTTTCATACATATAATTGACTAGAAGAGAGAAAAGAACAACTAATTTAATGGTGCCAAATAGAGATAACCATATACATAAATCTGTTATTACCAGGAAATAAGAAAACAACAATAACAATGTGGGCTACTATAAAAATCTAAGCTCAAGTTTTGTGTTAGCCCCTTCACAAATCAACATTAAATAATATTTATTGAGTTTACTCTTTTGAAAACAGCCTCCTCTCATGGCACAAATGGAATTGAAGTTTTCTTGCCCAGTGATGATAGCTTGCAAGCTAGCTTGCAATTTTCTCTGATGTGACTGCCAACATATAGCTCAACGGAGGAAAAGATGCTGCATTCCTTGATTTCACAGCAGTAAAATTCAGTCAGTAAAATGTTAGTTTCACTTTATATGCCACAGAATTTATGCCAGAGAGGAAGTGGTTCTTCCTACAGTTTCCATTTAGCTGTGTAATTCGTGACAGCATGGTGTCACCAAGTTAAAGATACTAGATGGATTCTGGAACGTTTTATAACTAATAAATAACATTTGTAGTTACATGGTCTGAAAGAATAAGGTAATCTGATCTTGTGTTTACCAGGTGGAAAGGACTCACAAGAAAAGCCAGAAATTCTCGTCTGATGAAAAGATTGACGTAAAGTGACAGATGCAGTGGGTGGGATGTAGTTGGGGGAGAGAAGAAAGTTACTGACTCATTCCTTCAGGATGGAGCATATAGTGACTGTTCCCAGATTTAAGAGGTGTGAAATTAGATGACAAAGAACAGTATAATTTACTTAAACTATGCTGTCTTCTTTTCCTATGACCAAAATGAAATAAGATTTGGGTAAACAGTACTAGAAGAAATGACAGAACTAACAAATGGGGGAGGGAGGAGAAAAAAATCAAAAACATTAACAGCTTTTAGTTTCTAATGGTAGATGTTAAACTTTGCCAAATAAGGTCACTTGTTATAGCAAATAAAGGATTAGAGGGCTTTTAATGTGTGTATGTATATGTAAGAGAGAGAAAGAAAGAAAGAGACAGACAGAGAAAGAGGGAGAGAGAGAGGAACAGAGGGAGAGAGGGAAGAAAACAGAAAGGGAAAGAGAGGAGAGGAAAAGAGACAGAAGAAGAGAGAAGAAGGGAAAGGAAAGGGGAGAAAGGGAGGTTGAGGAAGGGGAAGGGAGGAAGGGAAAAGGAGGGGGGCAGAGGAAGAGGAAGGGAAAAAGGGGAGGGGTGGAGGGAGGGAAAAGAGAGAGGGAGAGAGGAGAAATAGAGGGGGGGAGAGAAAGAGGTAGAGGGAAAAAAATTTCTCAGAAACATGCTTTTTAAATAATTGAAGGGAAAGCTAAATTTAAGTCAGAGGATAATGAAAATAAAGATGTAATTTTTTCCCACCCAAGTTCAAAGACACTCCCCTTCAAATCTATCCAAAGAACTACCATTAAGAAGGCAATTATATAAGTATAAAACATAAGGACCCTCGTGTACACTAGTTCAACATTCAATTCTGAATTTGTCAATTTCTTGAACTGTGTCACAGTATCACATAAGTGATACATAGTCATGAGTGGATGTGAAGAAACTCTATTCCTTCAACTAGCCACAGCTCCTCTATTTCTCTCTATATGATGAATAAATATGGAAAGGTAATTTTAAAGAGAAAGAAGAGACATTATTTTTTAAATAGCTAAAATGAACCTGCAAGCAAACATGCTTCTCCAAAACAAGCTGTTCTGGATGTTTTAGGAATATTTCCGAGCCTACTGAAATCTGGGCCTTGTATTCTCATATCATATTGGTGAGAAAATTATTCTATTAAATATTAGAATAATTAAACTTTACAGATCAAATTCATTTATTGTTACCTAGTAGAAGACAGTAAAAATTACCAAAGAGATTAAAGAGTAGAAAAATAGTTTTTAGGAAACATTTCCACATATTGCATTCAAATAAGTGCTTTTTTAAAAAAAAATGCAAGCAGTCACTAAATAATTTTTCAATATTGAAAGTTAGAGAATCTTATACAGAGCTCAGCACTCAAGCATAACAGGAACTTTTGTAGGTGAAAAAAGTAAAACAGAATTGTAATTACTGAATGTTATAGTAACAAAAACACTTGAGGTCAGGATGAAGTTAGACTGAAAAATGTGAAATTTTGACTTTAATTCTAGCAAACAATAATAAGAGGTGGAAACTGGATTAGCCACTGTGACAGCAGAGCATGCTCTTTGAGCAAATTGTAGGAATATACCCTGAACTTGTGTTTGTTCTATAAGAAGGTTAAAGCTTATTAATAGCTGAAGATCATAGAAAACACAAAATGAAAAGACATTTTTAAAAATAAAACTATGTAGGATGAAAAAGAATAAAGTGATAGGTCCATTGGAAAGAAGGAAATAAGCATTTATTAAGAACCTATTATATGCTTGGCATTTTGCTAAAGATTTTATAAATATTATCTCATTTGAGGTTATCTCATTGGCAATGTAATTTCAGAGGAAAGACACTGGCATTAAAAAGGAACAGAAAAAAAAATTCTTATAAAAGTAGGGATTTTAACTGGGATCTGAAAGAAGCCAGGAGCCAGAGTTGAGAAGGATGAACATTTTAGACATGGGCAATAGCTCATGAAATTGAATAAATTTCATGTGGAGGATGTGGGAGGAATAGAAAGGCCAATGTCACTGTGTAGTAGAGTACTTGGAGAGGGGAAAAAATGCAGGAAGACTGGAAAGATAAAAAGGAATCAATTTATGAAGGGCTCTAAAAGCAAGACAGACGTTTTTATATTTGATTCTATAAATAGTAGGGAGCCACTGTAGTTTACTGAAAGAAGGTGAGGGTTCTTAGAGTTAATCTTCACTTTGGTAGCTGAGTGAAAGTTAGCCTGGACTGAAGAAAGATTTGAAACAACTAGACCAACTAGAAACACCAGAGCTGTTTTCAAATACTTCATATCTAACGAAAGAATAGGCATGTTCAGTGTTTGACCATAAGGCCTACCAACGAGCTATGTGGAGAAGTTATAGGGAGGCAGATTTTAACATCATAAAACAAAACTTGCTAATAATTAGGGCTACCCACAACTAGAATTTACTATCTTTTAAGAAGAAAGCTAGGTTTGTTGATTTTCTCAGGGATTCTTATAAAGGGTGGAATATGTGACTAAATGCTTTTCAAGGTCTCTTTTTATCATGAAGATGTGATGACTTTAACATGAAGATACAGTGATTTTTTTTTTATCATGAATATCACTGAGAAACTGAGAAGTGGAAGCAGTTTCAGTCTTGTGACATTCAGTTTACTTTCCTTCGAAATGACTGCAACACCTTTTCTTATGGTGTTCATTTTATAACAAATTACTTATCAAAAATGTTATCTTAAAATGATTTAATAGCTAGAATTTGATCTTCCAAGCAATAAATATATCAATAGTAATATGATCAGACACCCAATTTAATCTTTGGAACATACAACTATACTGTTCTATATTAAATTGTATTTGCCCAAAGTTTCCAGAAATATAAGACTGGTGACCAAAGGCATATGAGAAGGTTAGGTGTAATATTTATAAGCACACTTTAATAACCTCCTCTCCCCACAATTTCTGACTAGAATTTTTATGAATTTCATTTAAAAAGGAATATAAAAAGACTTGTGGGAGAGGGATATATATCTCAGAAGTTTTTGTTTGACTGACACTAAAATCCTAAAAAGGCTAGAAACTAAAAGGATATAAATCCAGAATCTTATCCTGGAATTGAAATTGTTATCCATAACTCTTCCTGGTTTAGTTAATATATTCAATGATTAAATTTTCATGTTAAATAATTAACCAATTGTTATTATCCTTCATTCATCTAATATTGATGAAAATTATCTAGGATAAGAAAAACTCAAATCTTAAAAACTTAAGAAATTTTCTCAAATGTCCACTGTGTTTAGAATAGACATTGAAAGTTTAAAACATAAATAAGACTTAGCAAATGCAGAAATTATAGGTCATACATTAAAGGGTGGAAGGAACCTTAGAAGTCATATAGTCCAACCTCCTCCTTTTGTAGGTAAACCAAGGAAGTTAAATGAATTAGTGAAGGATATATAACTAATAAGTGGACTTGAATCTCAGTACACTACTTAAATCTCACATTCTTTCCACTCTACCAATATGTAGTCCTGCAGTTTACCATATACAAAGGAAAAAAATTAAAATTAATGTTTACATAAATAAAATATATAATTCTTAACAATGATTATCCACTTTTCCTTTCAAAATAACAATAATAAAAATGCAGGAGCATTTAAAATTTTAAACACTCCTATGAATGTTAGATACATAAGCGATTTCATTCAGCTAAAATACAAACTTATAATAAATGAGCCAACTCATATAAATTGCTTTTTTATCACAGAATTATGTGCTTTAGTAATCTATCCTAAATCAATGCATTTAGTACTTTATTTCACCATGTTTCCCCTGCATTGTCACATCAGGGGAACCTAGTATCACCAGTTCTACTGTTTACACCTCATTGAGAAATCACTGAACAATCAGTTACTGAGTGTTTTGGTCCTACAGCTGATATTTCCATGCTGTATTTTCTATTAATCTGGAAATTTCTTTAATTTCCTTGGTTTTATACAGATGTACTTTCTTAAATTTTCAAGGCTGAATTTCAAGACAAAACCCTGCTTTAGTATACCTGAAGTACTTCCAAACTGTGGAAAATATAAAATAATACTCAAACTTAACATTCTTTTAGCAACTTTCAAGAAATGAAATTTCCTATAAATGTATTTAGGGAGGCTACAGAAATGTGTTCTTAACCTGAGGTCTGTTTTTTTAAAGAAAGTATATTGATAACTATATTTCAATATAATTAGTCTCCTTTATAATACTATTTTATATTATTTATTTATATATATGTTGTGAGAGGGGTTCAAATACTTCATAGACTTCTGAAAAAAATCTGTGACACACAAAAAATTAAGAATCCCTATTCTACAACAATATGAAAGCATCATCTGTCCAGTTTAACAATATTGAAATGTAAGATCTTAACATTTTCAGTCACAGATAGTTTAAAGCTGTATCTATTCATTAATAATTAAAATCAAGAAATCATTATTTAATCACCTGCTTCTTTTTCAGTGGAAATTACTTAGGCATAAATAGTGGGTAAGTGACGAAGAGAATATGAAGTATGAGTAATGATGTTTTTACTCAATTGGATCTAAAGGCATTCATAAGGCATTTATCTATGAGGCATTTATATCATCTTCATTATTACTGTTATATAAGACTTGGCATTTACTCAGTAAAAGTGACAAATCCATATATACCAGCAGAAAAATGTGTGGCTTTTCCACCTCTCAAAAACAGTTCCCTCTTTTTCTTTGACTGCTTAAGTTGTAACCTTTTTAATATTTTTAATTGGCTATTATGTGGTTTCATATTATATGAGCTCCCTTTCAGGAGAGGAGGGAGCTGTTCACTCAATACAAACTTTTGGTTTCAGAGCTCAGCTGGGAATCAAAGCTGAACTCCAGCTTCCTTTATCTTATTTACATTTTCTGCATCTTCCCCCCTCCCCATTCTACCATGTACTTTCTGTTCTTTAAGGATAGGTATGTTTATAATTTTATAAAGGTTTTCTGGTTCCATATCTGGGTTATAAAGTTTTTTTTATAAAGCACATCATCTAAATACAAGGAGTTCTGGTTCCTTAACTTTCTAATAAGATATGTGGTTAGTATTTATCAGGAACACACAAATTATGATTTATTTTTTTAATTGCCTATATTTACTTAATTTTTCCCACTTAATAAAATTAAATTTAGCACAAATACATGTAAAGATAATTTTCAATATTTACTTTTATACAATTTTGATTTCCATTTTTTTCCTCCCTCTCCTATTCAAGGTGGCAGACCCTTTGATATAAATTACCCATATACAATCATATTAAACATATTTCTATCATAGTCATATTGTAGAAGAAGAATCAGAATGAAAGAAAAAAAATGAGAAAGAAAAAAAAAAGTGAAAATAGTATGCTTTCATCTGCACTCAGATTCCATAGTTCTTTCTAGGGACGTAGATAGCATTTTTCATCCTATGCTTTTTTGTAATTATCTTAGATCACTGTATTGCTGAAAAGAATTAAGTCTATCAAAGTTGATCTTCACACAATGTTGCTATTACTAGATACAATGTTCTCCCCGTTCTGCTCACTTCACTCAGCATCAATTCATGTAAGTCTTCCTAATTTTTTCTGAACTCCTCTTAGTCATCATTTCTTATAGAATGATAGCATTCCATTCCATTTATATACAATAACTAAATTGTGATTTCTAACAAAAATAGTCAAAATGTAGGGTTTAACAGCAGGGAAGTTTGATCAGATGCCAGATAGGCTACTCTATTGTCATTCCCCCAAAACAAAACAAAAACTGACAAATGAAAATACTGGGAGTTGGAAGAGACAGAGGGGCACTTGGGTTATATGCAATTTCATATTATTCTACACTTCTCTGAGAGTTGAGTCTGAAGACAGAAAGAAGTGGTTTCAATCCACTCCAGACTCTTAGTCTTAGTGAGTGGCCCTGCATAAGTTTCGTTTTCAGTTTCCTTTTCTTAAAGTAAAGGTGTTCTACTTGATGAACTCTAAGGTCCTTTCCAACTCTAATCTATCATACATTAACTTAGTGGGGAATATTCATTTCTAGTATTAGTATTTTACACACACACACACACACACACACACACACAAACACACATACTTCTTAAACTGTGGGTCATGACCCCGATGGGGGTCATGTAACTGAAAGTTCGGGTCATAAAATTATGATTTATTATCAGTAAATGTTTGATTTGTATACCTATTTTATATATTTATACACCATGTATCCAGAATCGTGTAAAAATTTCTCAGGTGAAAAGTGGTCACCAGTGGAAATAGCTTAAGAAGCCCTGACATATACCTAGTAGAGAATTTGTCACCTTTGCTCTAGGTTTTTACTAAACTCTCATTTATCAAAATACCCATAGCTTAGTTCCTTTCTCAGTTGAGTATTTCTCTTCATACCTTTGAGGTGTTTTTCTTATACCACTACAGCAAAAATAACAAAGAGCAATGAGAAAGGTGCCAGATTATCCAAAGTACTCAGGTGCTCTGCTGCTGGGGCACACTCATCCTACTGAGTACCACTGTTCCAGGGGAGCTGACACACATGATTTATATTCTTATATTCTGTCCCTTAGTATTTTTGAACAGCATCTGGGCAATTCAAAGCAATGGAGAGGTTTGAAAACCAAAATAAATGAGACAAAAACAACCCTCAATTCCATCTTGATAATAAAATACAAAAGTGGGTATTTGCTTTGGGCCTTTTGATATTACATTTAGCTATGCCTTGTTTGAAACTAAGAACTACAAAATCATTTGTTTAAATGATACCACATCATACCATGATCTCTAAAATTCTGAACTGGATCCCAGGAATCTGGTTTTAATTTATCATTTTAACCTGGGTTAAACATTTTATGTTTTAAGTACTAAAAATTGAAAAAAGCCCTTAAATTGCCCATGATTCCATTTTCTGAATTTTCCAATGGAGTATGAGATGCTTATAAAGAAAAAGTTTAAAAGATTATGCATACGAAATGATATACTTATATAATCTATTCTACATCATAATCACATAGCACTGAAAGAATGAAAGAATTCTACAACCTGAGTGATTTTCACAAAAGCAATTGAATACAACAGTGGGTTGGTAATCCAGTTAAATCAGATCTTTTTCTCTTGCAATTTGAAAGCTTAAGCTGATTTGGCAAGTCATTTAACAGGATTTATAGCCTCACTTCATTAAAAATACCATGGTTCATCATACTCCCAGTTTCTTAGACTGCTTCAACCTGCCCTGTTTTATAGGTCACATCCTTGGAAGGATCATTTTGTCTCTACCATAAGAATAAAAGTAGATTTTCTTATCTGTGATACAGAACTCTTAGTGAAATAAAGATGACTCAACTTCTGCACACTCAAGTCATGGTTTAATGAAAATTGGCTTTCAGTTTCTGTGAATTATCATCTAGCAATACATAAATTTAACCTAACCTCATTTTGGGGACTCTTTCTGAAAAAAAAAAGGAGGTACAGCATTACTAGTGAGTCTGTTCAAGGTGCTTCTGTGCTTTTTTTTTTTTACATAAAATTTAAAATAGACTTCTTCATTCACCTTCTCAAAAGACTTGAGTTCAACATTTTTTTCCTTTTCTTCTCTTTCTGATACAAGCAACTAACAGAATGCTTGCTTGCCTTCTTCAGAAGATAGAAAAAGGATCTATGCAATAAAAGAGTGTTCAATAAGACATTATGATTTCAGAATACAGAAGTGTGGGGGAAAAGTTCAGGATATGTTCTTGTCCAGCTCTCTAACGTCAGAAGATAAGTAAATGTTGTGGGCTGAATTGTTCTTCCACTATATATGCAAGAAGGGGTTAGTAGTTCTATACTAGTTGTCCTTTAGTGAAGGTAAATTATAAGTAATACATAGGAGGGAAAGTTGATATTTTTGAAACAAAGAAAGGAGCTCTTAAATCAAGTTGGATGAAAATTCCTTCACAAAGAAATCTAAGGTGATGTTTATGAGGCCCATTGAATTATCCTAAAAATGTAATCATCTACTTTGTCATCCTAATCTCATCTAAATGATTATATCACCAGGTGAGCTAATAACACTAGGCCTAATACTGACATGCTACTGATGCATGCAGTTCAGAATATTTGACTCTTTAGATCTTGCTCCATTTTGGGTGAAAGTTGTCTAAGAGGTCCAAGAATAAAAGAAGGTATTAATCCTGAAGCAGTGGCAATATCCCATGACAAAAAGCATCCATGGAAGTATTAGTGTGATTGAAAAGAAGAATATTGACCACAGTACAATCACAAAAGAATGAAAAAGTAGCAGTTTATAGTGAAAAAATATAAAGGACTGGAGGAAGTATGGTCAGGGAAGGCTATATCTTTCCAAAATCCTTGGGGTGCGGTTGGGAGGTTGAAAGGGGTAGAGTTATTGATTGAACAAATACAATCTCATGTATCTTTCTTTACCTTGACATCTATCATTTCACTATTTCACATAAAACTCAGTGGCTTTTGTCAAATAAGCCAACTAATAGCATAACAGCCTCAAATATTAAGTGAGGATTTTCTTCTGACATTGCCTGTCACACTGTGTGTGAATCAAATTTGCTCCATTAAAGTAATTCAGTTTTTGTTCTGACTGCTCAACATTTCAATTCAAGGCTGTGAACAGCCTTATTGACTCACACAACTATTAACAAGACTTAATAGTTTAGAGACTCAGCACAGTTGGATACTGCAATCAGAGCAGATTCCCCACGTTTGATTCCAACAGTGTTACAAAAAAACTAGCAGCGACAATGGGAAAATCTCTATCCCAATTCCCTTTTTCCAATTCTCTTTGAATAGACATAAAAAGGGAATTTACTTTAAAGATGCAATCTCTCCTGAAATTGAAATTATTCTTAATATACAGTGATGATCACTGATGATTCTAGATATATTACTATTATTTTATTTTTAAAACTATCAGTAATTCCCTTATTTTTTAAAGAGCAGAAAATGTACATCTGGTTGCCCAATTCAATTGAGAGGCAATCAGTGTAATAGGTTCAGGTTGCACGGTAGCACTTACATCTGTTCTACAACACCCCATCTGACTCTAGATATGAAGCTCTGAAATAAAGCTATTATACTTTTCATTAACTATGAAGAAGCTCTCATCATTTAAGACCTAGTCACAAATTATAAACAACTAACAATGAAATTGCTAAGTTATTTTCACGAAGATTTTTTGGCTGTGACTAAAGTAGTTTGGGGTGATAGATTTGTTTCCTCAATTTAACTGGAATAGTAATGTGATTTAATTATTCTCCATTTCATTTATTGCTTCTCCTAGAACTACTTATCCTTTACCTTCCAGTTTTCTTCTGTCTCCAGGAATATATGGTATTACTATATAATATGTTAACATCACATTTTTGAAAATTTGGGGAAATAAAGCATTGTATACAAAAGTGCTATTACTAATTAGTACTCTGAAAGCACAAATGGATTTCCCATGATGCAAACTTGTTCACACATGATAAATTCAATTTGTTGGAGATGACACTTTAATTATGATCTAGACTAAGCATAAACTGCTATCTGATTATATATCTACATTAGTCTGGGAAATGGAGGTTTGAATATTGTTCATGGCATAAAAGGAGACAAAAATGTTGACAAAAACACACAATGGTAGAAGATAGAAAAGAATAATTGTTAAGTATCCAACATAAGCATTTACGCTTCAAAAATGAGCACATATTACAAATTAGGAATTGATTTTTTTTATTTTGTTGATTGATTAGCCTTAAGAAAATGAATGAGAAAACATTAATAATGTAGATTAAGCTTAAAAATATTTGGTGTGTATACAGCTAGATACAGGGCCAACTCTAGGCACTTTCCCCTAAGATTTTGTTACAAACTAATTCAGTTGTTCCACCTCCAGTTGCCTTGTTCTATATCTTGATACTGGACCTAGATGGCTCTGGAGAAAAAAAAAGTGAAATAGGTCACTTTGCATAACCCTCCCTCACTTAAATCCAATTCACTTGCATGTCATGGCATCACCTCCCTGATGTCATGGTTCTATTCAAGAACAAAGAAT
This sequence comes from Myrmecobius fasciatus, assembly GCA_023553655.1. NCBI lineage: Eukaryota > Metazoa > Chordata > Mammalia > Dasyuromorphia > Myrmecobiidae > Myrmecobius > Myrmecobius fasciatus. The sequence goes on along the minus strand of JAJPUD010010540.1, from coordinate 41,087 downwards.
AAAAACAATAACAAAAACAAGCATTTAGTTGTGAGAGCTAAAACAATCTAGCTCTAGACCTGCCTATATTCCAATGGTATTTCTCAACTTGTAGCTAGTATTTTTTTTATTTTTAATTATGAAATAAAAAAGCAGTTCCATAATATAATAAATAAAACTATGATTATACATAAAACTGTAAATATGTTATGTGCAACTGGCTATTCCTTTTATATATAAATAAAGTTACCATATAAATTTCTTTTTTTTTCCCTTCCCTCCAATGCAAGTGTCACTATATTCATATATAATCTTCAAATTTTAACTAAAAACAAAGATAGAGTTCACAGAACAACTGGTAACAGCATGATACTGACAGTTATAATCAAGATCTTAAAAAACTAGTGAATATACAAATGCACACATATCACAGTAAAATATGCTTCATTCTGTAAAATGGATATATAACCTTTAAAATGTCAGAACTGTACAGCAAAAATGAATTTAATGAACAAGTTTAAATTAAGTCTTTTTCTAAAACTCCTTTTGGGGCTAGCGTAAAGCTGTGATTTCACTGATATAAGTGTAAATTTTCTCTAGCAATGAAGATGAGCAACTATTGTGCAACTTAGAGTGATTTCCCCCAGAACACATGGGCAAAATGAATTGGGGGAGAGAGATAAACTCAATTTATCTTCACTGAGTCTAGCTCTCTATTCTCTATGCCCTGCTCTCTTACCTGAAAAAAAGCACATTTTAAATTTAACCAAAATAGGTTGTAAATCACCTAATAGAAGCTTCTTGAGGCCAGGGTCTGGTTTTGGTTTTATGTTGCTGTAGCCTAGCACAAGCTAAGGGCTTTTTTGAATTATACTAGATCACTGTCAGGTTTCTTTGACATGAATAAAAATTGAAGAATTAAAAAAATGCCTTACATTTATATTACTAACAACATTTTATAAATTAGTATACTGAAAGAAATATGACTAGACTAAAATCTCAAAGCTTAAGGAATTGGATATTTTTTTAACTTCAAAAATTTTCACTCATTTTGAATCCTGTTAATGATTCAAAAAAAGAGATGCATATTCTGTTAATTTTAAGATACATTGCTAAAGCCACTAAAATTGACATATTTTTTCTTATTATCCAAATTTCTGTTATCATTTTTCATAAGGCAAAAGAAAAGTAACCATTCAGAATCTGCAAGACTCAGTCTTATTTAAATTAAAGCTCTTAGAAATTTTACTCTTTACACATGCTATGAATTGGAAGAGATATGCAATAATAAAACTAACATTTAAAAGATACTTTACTAATACTAACTTATTTTATCATTTCAACAATCCTGGGAGATATTTTTATTTCCATCTTACAGATAAGGAAACTGAGGCAGAGAGTAGTTAAATGACCACTTTGGGATAACACAGCTATTAAGTGTCTGAAGCAGGCTTCAAACTCTGGTTTTCCTGACTTCACTTTGAACATTCTGTCCACTGAGACATTTTTAAAAACATGTTGATCAGATGAATTCAAGGTACTCTATGCATCTATATTTGGAAAAAGCAAAACTATACTCAAACACCATACTTTCCATTTCTTCTCTTGGGGTATACAGTGTTTTAAGCAAGTAAAACTCTGTGTCTTACTTATACCTGGAGGGCAATAATTACTCCACAGGGGAACATATTTTAGTCTAAAGGAAGAAGGTTCAATTCAGAACCTATCAGAAAGCCTTGTGAAGAAATGCAAATTCAAGTTCTTAAATCAACCATTCCCAAACCTGGTTTTTCTATATCTCAGAATGTTCCCATTTAGCTATTATTCCATGAGGTATTGCAAATTTTCAAAACAGAATTTTAATATTCTTTCATTTTAGAAAATGTATACAATATAGCCCTTTAAGGAGAAAGGACTATAAAAAAATCAAACAACAGAGGGTATAACAACTCCAGAAAGGTTGGAAGCTACTACCTTAGGGAAATATTCATCCTCTTTTTATTCTAATTAATAGAAACTTTTTATTTGGGGAGTAGAAGTGAACAGTTCTGTGTACTCAGTGACTATTACCAGACTAAATAAAAAGTATGCATATACAACCAAGGGAATATTAATCCTGGATACACTCCTCAGTTAATCAGTAAAATAGCTTCACATTTCATAAAATATCTATTTATTTATTTATTGCTGAGGCAATTGGGGTTAAGCGACTTGCCCAGGATCACACAGCTAGGGAATGTTAAGTGCCCAAGATCAGATTTGAACTCAGGTCCTCCGGACTGGTTAGGATAGGGCTGGTGCTCTATCCACTGCACCACCTAGCTGCCCCCATTTCATAAAATATCAACGATGAAGAATAGTCACAGTTCTGGGAACAAGTACAAGCATTACAATACGTAGGCATTACAGCATTTACCACATATTATATATGAAATTGGTAGAATGGAATATGGGGAAAGACCAAGAAAGACACTAAATTACTATGTTATCATTTATTTATGTGAGAAAACAAGTGGCTAAGTATAGAAACTTAACAGGCAGCCTTAAGATAATGCTTTGCACAAAGTAAGTGTCAAAAACATGTATAAATGTATGTGACAATCTTTTTTTTTTTTTTTTAGTGGCAAGGAACTGGAAACTGAGTGGATGCCCATCAGTTGGGGAATAGCTAAATAAGTAATGTATGTGAATGGAATGGAATATTATTGTTCTGTAAGAAACGATCCGCAGGATGATTTCAGAGAAGCCTGGAGAGACTTGCATGAACTGATGCTATGTAAAGTGAGTAGAATCAAGACAACATTGTGCACAGCAACAAGATTTTGTGATGATCAGCTCTGAAGGACTTGGCTCTTTTTAACAATAAGGTTATTCAAGCTAATTCCAATAGACTTGGGATGGAGAAAATCATCTGCATCCATAGAGAGGACTATGGGGAACTGAATGTAGATCACAACATAGCATTTTCACCTTGATTGTTTGCTTGCTTGTTTTTTTTTTCTCTCATTTTTTTTCCTTTTTGATATGATTTTTCTTTTTCAAAGTGATAAATTTGGAAACATATTTAAAAGAATTACACATGTTTAATCTATATTGTATTACTTGCTGTCTAGCAGAGAGAGAGGAGGAGAGGGAAGGAGAAAAATGTGGAATACAAGGTTGTGCAAGGGTGATAATTGAAAACTATCTTTGTGTGTATTTTGAAAAATAAAAAGCTATAATAAAAATAATCTGCTTGAATTGAACTAATTATAATGTAATAGAGTCCTAGCTCCCCTTTTCTTTTTTTCTGTCTTTCTCTCTGTGTCACTGTCATTATCTCTATCTCTTCTTCCCTTGTGTCTTTCTCCTGTCTGTCTCTCTTTCTATTTCTGTCTCTCTGTCTCTTTCTTTTTCTTTCCCTTCCTCCCCTTACTGTCCCCCCTTTTCTTCCTTCATTCCTTTCTTCCTTCCTTCCTTCTCACTTCCCTTCCTTCCTTCCTTTTTAACTTCCAGTATTTAAAACTATAAATGGAAAGTGGGTACAAGAGTTATCAAGAAGCACCAGTGTCTCAGAGGACATTCATATGGCCTGCAATTCTGCATCTATTTTCTTCAATCCCTCAAATTTCCAGGTGCTTTAAGAGACCGAGGCATGTCTGTGGGAGAAAAGAGAAAGGGCAATAAATGCTTTCTCAGCAGTCCCTTTCTTTTGAATTATGAAATCTCTCATAAGTGATTTAAGTCCCTCCAACTGTCACTTTGGCTCTTGTAATTCCCACAAACATTTCCTGTAGATGCTAAATCATGTAGAGCACTCCTTTTAGGAGTGAGTTCAGTAACAGATTAAATAAAGAGAAGGGTGAGATCTTACAGTATAGTAGAGTTCTATATTTTTGGTTGGATAATGAGATGGAACAAGGAAATAAGACTTTAGCAGACAGGAATCCAAAACACTGATTTAAAAAAGCCCTATCAAAGCCTAATCTACAAATGCATAAAAGGAAGTTTATTAAAGCCATCTCAGATCCTTAAACATTGCCTTTAGGAAATGGAAATCACTCAATAGAATACCTTGTTAGAGAATACAAAAGAAATGATGACAATCCTGAATTCAAGAAACTTAGGATCTAGTCAGATATGGAAAAAATATCTGCAAATTAGGATGATAGAGCCATATATTAGATCATGTAACTTTTGTTTAACTCATCTTTACAGTATTATGAAGTAAATTATCCTTTGTGTGTGCATTTAAGATTTTGTTTTTTGAAGGGAGGTTAGAGGTCATCATATCTGTTCTCTTCATTCTCTTCATTGTAAAACCAAGTTAAACTGAAGCAGAGATAGTTTAAATCCCCGATTTAAGATAAAAGTTTGCAGTGTTTGAACCTGAATTTCCACCATTTTGAATATATTTGTGAAAAAGGGGATGCTTATTCTGTTAATTTTAAGAGGCAGATTTAAGAGGCCATTAAAATTTGACACATCTGTCCACATTATCCAAATTTCTGCTACTATTTTCAATAAGACAAAAGAAATGTAGCCATTCACATATTATGGAAGACTGTGTGTTATTTACAATGAAGCTCATTTGGAAATTTCATTGTTATCATATACTGTAGAATTCCTAGTAGGAAGAGATACATATAATAATAAAATTCACTTTTCAAAGGTGTTTAGCTAATATTAACTAATTTTTATCATTGCAACAATCTTGGGGTCCACATCTTACAGATGAGGAGCCTGAGGAATAGAGTGGTTAAGAAACCACCTTTAAAACAGCTAATAAGTGTTTGAGGCAGGTATTAAATTCAGGTCTTCTTGACTCCAATTTCAACATTGTATCCACTAAGATATTTTTTTCAAAAAGTACTCTTGCATCTGATCAGGTGAATTCAAGCTAATCCACATTTGTATATCTGAGCAAGAATTATCCCAAAGAACTCCAAGTCCAATGCTCTAATAACTTATTTTATATTAACTCACTTCAAGTGCTATTGGATTTTTACTATAAGCTCTTCATTTTAATAACTAAAAAAGAACCATTATTCCCATGAAGAAAAATTAGTGTACATTCATATATATTAAGTCCAATGCATGGTGAGATCCTACATTAACATCTATTCAAATGACTTATGATGGTGAATAAATGACCCCAGATTCTTACGGGCTACTGCAATAGAACATTCCTACCAAAATATGAAAACTTAAGACATGGGCCATTCCACCATCTTTGTTTATACAATCTAAAGATCAGCATGGTTAACTTTAGGGATTCTCTTTTTTTTCTGGGCCTCTCTTCTCTCATCTGCAAAGTAAGACAATGAAGCAGAAATTCTGAAGTTGGCATTTGTGAAATTTTAAAAATATTTTAATAATTGCAATTCAATATAGTTAGTTTTCTTTGTTATTGTATTTATTTCATTTTATATATGTTAAAACATTATTTTGAGGAGTACATGTCGCACCACACTGCATAAGGGGTTAATGGCAAAAAAATATCTAGGAACCACTGGTTGCTAAATTCCCTATCGATTATCTATGAACTCACAGATATTTTGAAGTATAAGAGAAAATGGCATCAAAAAATTAGGTAACTAAGAAATAACTTTCTTATATATCAGCTAAAGAACTTGACAACATTTTACCTCACAGGAGCAAAAAAAATAAAATAAAATAAAGTTTCTCAATAGAATAAATGAACAATAAAGTATTAATGTGGACTAACGCTGGCTATTGATGCTTAACTTTTACCTAAAATAATGAAGGTTCTGCATCACTCTAAAAGTAAATTTGCCAAAGGATCCTTAAAAGCAGTATTTAGAAAGTCACTTCAATGACATTTTTTAAACTTACCAGTCAAAGGATATATTAGTCAATAAAATGACAGAAAATTCCCATTTTATAAGAATTTTCCATTAATATGTGATCTCGAAGAATGACATTATAGGGTCTTAATATCTATAATCAAAAATTCTTTTACTGTTAACTTGCAAGGCTATATACTTTAAGAATTAATTTTGCCAGCTATAAAGCTGACTAGCCTTTAATCTTCAAATTTAATAGGTCTCTTTTTGCCGAGTGTTTTAGACAGGTAATTGAGTAAAGAAGCCACGTTCCATTTCAGTCAACATAAAATGACATTGAAATGTCTCCAGCTGTTTCCAGGAAAATTCAAACTAAACAGTACACTGGTTAGATTTAACACTGAATAAGGGAAAAGAACTATATTTAATGAAAGTTTTACCAAGGTTGTCAGTAAACAAATAACTGATCAGAATCTGTACCAAGAGTAAATATAGTACAATTTCATTTAATCAGACTTCATTTATTTGGAGTTTAGGTTAATTTGATTTTCCTTGCTAAAACATATTGTTTTTATTCTAAGAATAAATAGATATTGTAATCTAAGCAATATTTCTTGAAAAAATTTGTCCCATTTAAAAATGAACTTTTCAAGAACTTTAGCACATTGTTTGAATATGGGCATGGTGACAAAGGAATCATATCTGTTCTTTCAAGTTGCTTTTTCCCTCACACTATTTAGAAACAGTGTGCTACTAGGTAGGTGAAAATAATGTATATGCTTTTAAGGATTTGAACTAAATTTATTTCCAAACAATCACTAACAGATCTCCCTCCATTTAGTCTTTAATGATAAAAATTCATTTTTAAAAAATTGTCTTTTCTGTAGTTTCTAGAGAAGGCAGGGAGAACATCAGAATTAATTGCCAAAATTAAGAATTAAGTGGCCTGCTGAAAAATTATTACAGATTCTGAAATAAACACCTAAATCTCCAAAGGAATTAAAAAAAAAACAAAAACAATGATAGGAGTGAAAGTACACTGGGCAAGATGAAGAGATGAAAAATATTTAAGTGTGTTTATTATTCTTACTAAGAAGCAGCATGTAGATAGTCAGGCTTGGAATCAGGAATAATTGGCTTTAAGTCCTGCCCTCTAAAATATTCTGGGCAATTCATTTGCCTTCACACTGACGCAGATAACATGCATTAGGAGTTTCTTATATACAAAGAACAGATCAGTGTGTTTGTTTGCATACATATATATTTAAGAGTATGTATGTGCATATAAACATGTATATATATGCTTACATATAAATTCAGAAATATTTGTATAAATATATAAATGTATGCATATGTATAAATATACCCAAATATATTTTATATATGGTATGTATAATTTGTTGTTGTTGTTTGTCCTTTGTTCTTGAAGAGGACCATGAAACTAATCTCTTTAAGGCTTATCTATAAAATGGGTAAAATAATAGTATTAATTTCATTAAGTGTGTATGAAGATCAAAGAAGAAAATGCAATTAAATAATACTGAAAATAAATATACTGTAATTATTATTATTATAACTATTATTACAGAAAGAATGGCTTGGACATATATACGTTCATTATTCCAACCTTTTCAAAATTAGCCATTTTGGCCAGTTCCTTCTTAGAATTTTTGAGCTTGCTCACTTGTAAGCAGTAGCTCTAGCCATAGGCAGGAGTTCTTAACCTTCTTTGTGTCATGACCTCTTTGCACAGTGAAGACTAAGGATTTCTCAAAATGGTTTTAAATATATAAAAGAACATAGATTATACATAGGTTATATAAGGAAATTAATTATATTTTTATAAAGTTATAAATTTTCTTTTTAAGTTGGCAGACCTCAAGTTAAGAATTCCTGAATTAAAGGGTTCCAATGCATGTTTATGGATGGAACCTTAAGAATTTCTGCCTTTTCATAATGCATTGTTGGTAGAGTTTCGAACTGATCCAACTATTCTGGAGAATGATTTGAAATTATGCCCAAAGGGCAATAAAACTGTGCAGAGAAAATCTGAGTGCAGATCAAAGAAAACTATTTTCATTTGTGTGTGTGTGTTTTCCCTTTTGTTGTTACCCCTTTCACAATATGACTAATGTGGACATATGTTCACATCACTGCACATTTATAACTATATCAGATTATTTACCATATTTTAGGGAAAGAAAATGGAAGGAAATGAGGAACAAAATTTTTTAACTCACAATCTTATGTAAAATGAATTTTGAAAACCATATTTACATATAGTTGGAAAAAATACTATTTAGAAAAAAATTCTTACTTTTAATATGATTTCACGAAAATCACTAAATAAGGAGATTATATTTCAACCAAAAGATATTTTCATTTAAGAGGAAAAGCTTCTAAAACCTTTTATTTCAATGAACTGTGATATATCTTTTTTGTTGTTGTTTATTTATCTATTCTGTCTTTGTTGATTCGTGGTGAAGTCTAGTTAACCAAGAGGGAAGAATTGTAAGTGGAGACATTCTCAGTTTAGTTATTCATTCATGGTTCTGAATTTTATATAGTACAGGTGCCCAAAGGCAATTGGAAGCATTTTTATACATACAAAGCAGATAAACAATGTAAGAGATGCTCTAATGGACCGTTTCTCTGCTACTCTCATCTAGCCTACAGCATTTTTATCTATTGTGCTAGTACTAAAGATTATCAAGAAAGACTCTGTGGAGCATAGGTTTTAGACTTGATCTTCCTTGTTTCCAAGTCCTAAAATGTAATGCTTTAAACTTCCTTCTACTGCCTTTACTTTGTACTGACATATTATTTCCTTTAAAAATAAAATGCTATATCCCAAACCAACCGGGAATAACCAGACACTTTTTAACTTAGACAAAAAATGAGTAGAATTACTTAGAATTTTCATGTTCCCTATTATGAGCCAGAATAGACATTTTTAAAAAGTGAATCTGGGGCATTTGGTAAGATAGATAGTAGCAACATGTTAGGAAACTACAGAGACCAAAGTGTAGGACCCAGTATTTGTTTCTCTTTTCAGGCAGCATGCCCAGCCCCTGGAGAGAGGCTGCAGTTTCCTTCACATTCAAGTGACCTCTTTGGCTAATGCTCACAGTTGTCTTAATAGGCTTGAGGGGCTGCTATATGCAGTTCTTTTTGACCAAATGAATAACAACAGTAATACAATGATTTTCAAAGTCAGCCAGAAAAAAAAAAAATAGGGAATAGCTCACAACTGCCACCTCTATCTAGCCTGTGACACATCTTGTCCTTGCCTTCTAGCAGTCCATTTAAAAAGCAAGTGAAACTTAGGGACAATATGTGTGTTTATATATACTCTCTCTCTCTCTCTCTCTCTCTCTCTCTCTCTCTCTCTCTCTCTCTCTCACACACACACACACACACACACACATAATGTGTGTAAATGTATATAAAATGTATGTACATGTATATATTTTCCCCAATATATATGTATGTATGTATATATACTTCCCCCATATATATCTGTGTGTATGTATGTGTGTGTATGTGTGTGTGTATATATATATATATATATACATATATATATATATATATACCCCCTAATTCAAGCATTGGAAGAATGCCTCTTAGATGATTTGTTAAGTAGCTGGGGTAAGGGCTAGCTCTTTCCCTTAGTTTGTGACCTCACTGTCAAAGCTCTGGTCTTTTCCCAGAGTAAATGATTATGTATTACATGCAGGAGAAAACCATCATATCCTTAAACAAATGTCCTTTTCAAAAGCATAATAAAAAGCAGGCCTCAAAAGTCTGCTGCTGTAATGATTTCATGTTTTGCTGATCCCAGCCTTTTCTACTGAAAGTCTTTTTAGTGGTCCCCAGTGTAAAGTTGAGATCAGCATTTAAATGCAGGTCTATCTTTTTTAACATACTTTAAGTCCTCAGAAGTCACCAGCTCTCAGTGGCTTTGAGAATTTATAAGCAGTTGCATGAGTCTTTCCAAGCCCTTAAAATATCTTGCACTTCTTTATTTTTGATGCCTGCAAAATTATATTAATTGGAATCTGTATTTATTTTTCACCTTTACTATTTGGAAGGAAAAAACCTAACAAGACTTATTCAAGACAATTTCCATGTGTGAAACATCTCTTTCCCCAAATGGTTAGGGACCAATTACAGACATTTCTTATATTCTTTAGATTTATATAGCTGAGGTACAATCCTCTCTTTCCTAAAAAACAGCAGGTCACATGTATGCAGTGAGACTGAGTAAAAACTAAGTGATTATACTGTATCTAGCTCTATGCAATAACCAGCATTAACACAACAAATTTTTATTTTAAGTTAAAGGATTAGGACAAAATAAATACAATCTTCTAATTAAATCATAACTCTTCAGGATGTTGTTTTATATTTTAAAATCTTATTTTAAGTCTTATTTAATGATACATTAAGTATTTTACATATTATATATAATCATCACACATATTATGTATAATTAATTATAAAATCTTAAGTCACACTTCACTTATCTTCTAGCAGAAATTATTCTATGCATGCTCTGTACTTGTGACAAAAACAACTTTCCCCCAATCCTAAAGTTCTCAACAAATCACATCAACCAAAACTGATACTGCTTTTCCTTCAGTATAAGAGCATAAAAAAGAGCTGATCAGGTCCTCATGAAAGGACCTTGTTATCTTCTTTTGAGTGTGTTATAATTTGTGAAACAAATTAATCCAGTGCACAGTCCTAAACTTAATTAAATGTAATAGACAAGTGCATTTGATCTTGTGTTTCTCTACCATATAATATTGAGACAATGTCAACCATGGTATGACTTTTACCCTCCAAATCAAGGAAAGATTGAATATATCTGGATTCTATACCACACCTGCAGTCTTAAAGTTCTGCTGCTCTAGAAGCTCCATTAATTAGTTAGGAAAAAAATAAATTGGCCAAAGCATATATCTCATTCCCAAAGAATAACGAAGGCCTTGACTTGGAATTTCAAACTTAATTTACACAGTAAAGACTTCAGGGATATAGTTAATTTGGAATCAATGGAAATTATTATTTCCCCAATATTTTTTTCAGAGTAGCATGAATGCCCTATGTTAAACAGATATAAACTTATATTTCTCTTTTTTATATATAAAGCTTTTTATTTACAAAACATATGAGTGATTTTTCAACATTGACCTTTGCAAAAACTTTTTTTTCCCCAAGCTTTTCCCCTCCTTCCCCCCACCCCTAGATGACAGGTAATCTAATACATGCTAAATAGGATAAATTATATGACAAATACAATACATGTATGCATATCTATACAGTTATCTTACTGCACAAGAAACACCAGATCTAGAAAGAGAAGAAGAAAAAAACAACCTAAGAAGGAAAACAAAATGCATGGAAACATTCACAGAAAGTGTTAAAATGCTGTGTTGTAGTTCACATCCAGTTCCCACAGGCCTCTCTCTGGATGTATATGACTATCTTCATTGATGAAGAACTGGTTTCAATCACATCATTGTTGAAGAGAACCATGTCCATCAAAATTGATCATCGTATAGTCTTGTTGCTGTGTATAATGTTCTCCTGGTTCTGCTGATTTCACTCAGCATCAGTTCATGCAAGTCTCTCCAATCCTCTCTGAAATCCTCCTGTTGGTCATTTCTTACAGAACAATAATATTCCATAACATTCATATACCATAATTTATTCAGCCATTCTCCAATTGATGGGCATCCTTTCAATTTCCAGTTTCTTACCACTACAAAAAGGGCTGCCACAAACATTTTTGCACATGTGGGTCCCTTTCCCTCCTTTAAAATCTCTTTGGGATATAGGCCCAGTAGAAACACTGCTGGGTCAAAGGGTATGCACAGTTTGATAACTTTTTGAGCATAGCTCCAAATTGCTCTCCAGAATGGTTGGATCCTAAACTTATATTTCTCTATGAAATTTCTCTATGAAGATACAATAAGTTCCTTATTTAGGGAATTTCTGTTTTTAAATGATTTCTATTCTTCCAAATCCTAAAATTTTTAATTTTAAATCTCTGCGAACAGTCTAAAGTCCTCTGAGTCATGTGCATGCAAGAGAACTCTCAATTCAATTTTCAGAGAAAAAGAGACTATGTGTACTTAATAAGAATTTAATATTGTAAGACTTTCCTCTGTAATCAATTCAGCAAGAGAAGATACTAATAGATAATAAAAAAAAGAGCTGGTATTACTAAGTGTACAGTGGGAGGAATATATATTATTAAGGCATACTTTGAGTAATATTGCAATTTGAATTGGTTTTACTGCTAAGATTGTCAAAATAAATGTTTGTCTGAAAATATGAACATTGGTTTCAAAAGCTGCAGGAGTGACCCAAATTGTTTCTCTTGATAGGGCTAAATCAATAAGTGTAATTTGAGTAAGGGAAAAAACAGAGAGAGAGAGAGAGACAGAGAGAGAAGGAGAAGCTTTCAGATCTACCATAATAAAAAATCTGACCTAATAGGCATACTCTTTTGGTGGAACAGAGTGACCCAAATGTCCTCTTTCTTGGACTCAGATTTCTCATTCTTAATGTAAATGATCTATTCTAGGGCAAGGATTTTAGCTATCTACTACATCAACCCATATATGTTGTTTTATTGTTAGATGGAAAGTCAATTTCCTTATTCAATTTAAGTCAATACATATTTGAACTAGTGCAAACTAAGCAGATTGGTAGAGCAGAAAGAGTGAACTGCCCCTAGAGCCAAGAAGTCCTGGAAACAAATCCCACCTATAGCATATATTAGCTGTGTGATTATATATAGCACTATTAAGTTTCAAAGGTGTATTGGAAGGGGTATTTCCTGGCTGAGTGTTCGTCACATCAATGAAATCAGAAGTCAACCAACAAATGAGAAAAGACAAAATTATTTTCTTTATTCAATCAAAAAAAAAAGCCACATTTAAGCTAGTGCAAAGTACTATGCCAGATGTTAAGAGGAAAGCATAGAACTACAAATTTCAAGCAGGAAAAGACTTTGGAGGTTATGTAGTCCAACATTTTCATTTTAAGGATGAGGAAACTAAGGCACATATAGGTTAATATCCTGAAGTTACAGAGGAAAGAGATGCCAGATAAAGGATTTGAACTCAGACCTTCATACTCTGAAAGTCAATATTCTCTCTATTGTATCAATCAGTCAATAAGCATTTATATTATTTGCTAGATAGTATGCTAAGTGATAGGGATAAAAGGCAAAACAAAAAAACTAGGATGCCCTGAAGGAGCATATATTTTAATGGAGGTGACTATATATAGCTAACTATGTATGTAGAAGAACTATACAAGTAGATGGAAATTCATCTCAAAGGGAAGACAACAAGTTGGGGACAGGGGAGATTGAGGAGTGAGAGAGACATTCTACAGAAAGTGAGGTAAATCTTTAAAAGAAGTTAAAAGGCAGAAGTGAGGAGGCAGGGCATCCCAGGTATGAAGGGGGCGGGGAGCAGTCATTGCAAAGACATAGAGAAATGCAATGCAATGTAGGGTGGGGAGGAATGACAAATAGGCCGATGTAGGTGGATCACCAGGTACTTGGATTGCAAGTAGAATATAAGAGACTAACAGGGAGGAAGGGGCCAGATTGTAAAAGCTTTAAATGCCAAATAAATGACTGCATATTTTATTCTGGCAGAAATAAGAAACCACTAGAGTTTATTGAGCAGGGGGATGGGGATGACATAATCAGAACTGTACTTTTGGTGAATCACTTTGGCATTTAAATGGAAGATATACTGGATTGAAGAAAAACCTGAAGCAAAAAGACCAGTAAGAAGTCTTCTGCAGTAGCCTGAGCAAGAGATGATGAGGGTGTGTCTGTGAGAGCCTATCCTAGCTTAGCAGTGGTGAGAGTAGAGAGAAGGAACAGATAACAAGAGATAATGTGAAGGTTAAAATAAGATTTGGAAACTGTTTGACCATGTGGGCTGTGTGAATGAGGGGTTGGGTATGGCACTTAGGTTCCATATCTTAGTGATGGGTAGGATGGTGCTGCCCTCAATAATCCTAGGAAAATTAGGAATAAGAGAGGTAGGGGAAGAAAGCTGAGAAATTGTTGAATTTTGTCCCTGCACTGTAACCTAACAATTTGTGAGCGAGGGGGGGTGGGGGAAGAGGGAGATAGCAACAAGGAGGGCATTTTTTCCTTTTTTGAAGAAAAATTATGTTTTTCTACTTAGCCTACTTAGACATCTTTCTTCCCTCTGATCTTATAGACATATGTATAAAGGACACTGCCACACAGAAGAAAACTACAAAATTTACATGAGAATGTCCCCTCTAGAAAGGACATATAACATAAAGACAAATACAATTCAAAGTAATACATGAAAAGTATATCAAAGTGGTGCAAAATAAGGTACTATAAGGACTTAGGAGGAAAGTATTTACCAACTATGAGCATAGAAGATTCTGTGTAGTAATTAACATTTAAAATGACAAATAAAAATTCAACAGTTTAAAAAAGGTAGTTCCACAAATTGGGAAAATCATCAGGGAGGGGGAAAGAGAAGGTAGGAAAGCAAGATCATTTTCAGGGAATAGCCAATGATCCAATTTGATTAAGCCATAAAAGAGATTAATGCAATGAAAGTGCCCATAATTACATAAAATAATAAATTTAATAGCCTACTCAGTTTACATACCTTAACAAGAACAATATACTTGCCATTTCTATAGTCTTTTTGATGTAGATATTTTATTCATGGTTATAGACTATAAGTTACCCATGCCTTCATATCCTCTTGGTTTTGTTTTTTTTTTTTTAATTGTTCCACATATGCCCTCCATAAGAGTTCATTCCACTGTATTGGAGGATGTTCTCCAAATCTTTTCACATTCCATGTATAACAGCTTACTACTCTAGCTACCTGTTAATCTCTCCCCTTCACTAAGTGCTTTGAACATTTCCTTTACTCAATCATTTATTTTCCTAATAATATTCTTTAGCCAGTTCTTGGTCATTGTTGGAAATATCCTGCAGTCTCCTTTTGCCTATAATGAACTTCTCCTTTGCCTTTTGAGTTACCTACAACCCTGATTTCTCAAAGCTATTAGTGTTCCAGAACTGAGTTAAATAGAGTATCACCAAGTGGAACAGCAAAGATGGATTTCTATGTCAGGAGCACCACAGCATTATTTAAAATACAAAAAAATTTCTCAGGTATAATCTACTCAACTCTTTTTTAATTGAATTCTATCCTTCTGGAATGGAAGAAATAAGAAGTAATATTATTATGCCCAAAATGTGATCAAGATTGTATCATCTGATACCAATCCATATGCCTAGTTTCTCCCATTCTTATAATATCTTGAAGAAAGTTGTCTATCTACAGACAATGAGTATATTATTGATGAAATGAGATAAGAATAGATAGGATTTCACAAATTATTTTGTACTGCAGATCACATCTTTAAAGTTACAGAATAGACGGAAAAGTGCATTAAATAGAAAATCTCAAGGTCTTTTAATTCCAAAAAAGCATGTAATTGGTGGTACAAACTACAATCTTAAAAGTTCTCATTCAACAATAAATCTCTTAATATTATATTGATACCCCACAAGATTCCTTGGTACACGAAACAGTAGCAATAATCCAAAGAGCCTCTGATTATTGTCAAAGGATAGGAACTGGACATGTCATTTCATCAATATTGCAAACTCCAGGATGAAAGAACTCCCTCTACTGAAACAAATGGATATCTTTTTTACAACTGGTATTCAGAGAGTTGCTTAGGACATTAAAGGTTGTGTCACAAACGTTGCAAAGCTAATATGTTTTAGGGTAGTAATATCAAACAAATAGAAACAGCCATTAAATCTTGCTGTAAGGAGCCCTATTGGTTGTATGACAGAAAATCACACATTAATATATGTGATTAATTAATATAATCTATATTTTATTGTATTTTTATTTTGTTAAACATTTCCCTTTTGCATTTTAATCTAGTTCCACTGTACTAGAGAATATTTGTTATCTCTGTTTCAGAGGCATGACTTGAAGCCACATCTCTATCCACTACATTGTAGTTCCATCTCTATTAATACACCTACAAGATTATATACATATATATGTGTGTAGATATATGTATGTAAATATGTATGGATATATACATGTGTACATAAATATTTGTGTATATACATGTATGTATATACGCAGATCTATGTGTATGTATAAATACAGGGACTGAGCAAGATAGACCTGAAAATTGCATGTCATTTTCTCAGAGACTGTTAAGGTAGGAAAACGAGGGCAGAAGGAAGAGTCATTTCAGTTCTATAAATTAACAATGTAAATTCTTCAATAGCTAGTGGATAAGAGAGCTCAATATTTTTAATGATTTCAAACACCATTTTATACTAGAAAGAGATGAACCTATAGTCAGGGGAGACCTTCTTTGAATCCAGAGTGGGACACGGTATTTAACTACAGCTCTGAACTTTGGTTTTCCTCACCTGTGAAATGGAGATAATAAAACTTGTACTTCCTACATGAGAGGATTATGATGAAAGAATTTTTTTAACCTTAAAACCCTATATAAATCTGAATGATTAATATTAGGCAGGAAGGGCACTTGAACACCTAAAGACACCAACCAACACAAAGGCTTTATTCTTTTAAAATCGCGTAGAGCAGAGACGTACAAACACTATAAGCCAAGTGCTGCACATAGTTTAGTGCTTCCAATCCTGTTTGAGTTTGACTCCACTGAAATAGAAGAAAGCTCAGCTGTGCACTCCCTTTTGATGCTCTTTTGTAGGCCACTTTAAGGGTTCAATAATCCTGAATGTCACATAAAATACAACCCCATATAAAATTAATGCATATAGGATATCAATATTTTCTTTCTTCCCTCCCCATGAGGAGGACATCTGAGACTGCCTAAGAATACTTTATTCATTATCATGATCATTTACTGAGTGCTTGCCATGTGCAAAACACTTTTTTATCTGTTGAAATATATAGATGGAAAATTGCATTGAATGCCTTTCATGTTCTTAATTAATTTCATTTATTCATTTACTTTAGGAATATATAGAATTTCATTGTTCATAAAGCATTTCTATAAACAATTATCTCCTCTGAAACTGTCAATAACTCAGTGAATTGGGATCAGTGAGGCACAGTGAAAAGAATGCTGGAATAATTTAGGATAAAAGGAAGGTTTATATAAACAGATCTAGAGTGAAGGGAGCAGAACCAGGAAAACAACTTATTAAATACAAATTTTAAAAGAAAAAGATATTTTGACAAATTTAAGAATTCTAATAATGCCTAACCACAATCACAGAGTATTGATGAAGTATGTTACCTCCTGACAGAGAGGCAATATACTCTGCAGTAAGACAGAGTTGCTTGGGGTTTTTTTGTGGTCAATTTGAAAGTATATTTTTGCCAGCTTATCTATAATAGTTATGAAGAGTTTGTTTTCTTTTTTTCTTTGGGATTAAAAGGGTGAGAGAAAGACAAAAATTTTTGTTTAGTGGGGAAAAATAAAATATTTTTTAAAAAGAAAAAGCATTATATATGTAGTCAGAGACCTGATTCAGAATAAAGGGATATGTGCCTGAGTCTTGCTCATCACTTCTTCTCAGTCAAGTAGCCTTCTATGAATCTTATTTTCCTCATCTGCAAAACAGGCATAATAATTACCTGAATTATGAAGAGTTGCTGGTAACAAAATGCCATACAGTATATTAATGTAATCATGTTTATATATATATATATACATATACACAAATATATATACACACAAATATACTATATATTCATATACACACATATACATACACACATACACATATATATGTATATGTATATATACCCATATTAAGCAAACTAAAGAGAAAGTAAGTGATCAACTGGCCCTTGATCCTAGTTCTTCTAAATTCTAGAAAAGCAGTAGTGTCAAATAGAAAGGAGGAAGATGATCTAAATCATATATCAATATTCCTATTAGTACCATACTAACATAGAAAAAACAACATATTAATATTATCTATGTTTTATTATCTTTTTTGTCAAACATGTCTCAGTTACATTTCAACCTGATTCTAGCATTGCAGTCATCCACTAGGCGGCCTGACAGTTACATGCTTAACACCTCTGTAGTAGAATATGCTTTCTATTTTTATCTTACATTAAGAGTTGTTGAGTTGTTGTGATTTTATTTTTTTAAGTAAGAATTCTTGTAACTCCCACCTCCTGTTTTACTATGCTAAATGAAAACAGAATCCACCTTTGGCAAGTGCAAAAAAAATCTGGGCATTTGAAGAAGGCAATGATAGAAAATTGCTTTTGATAGAAATTGGCACTCAGCCAAACTGTGAACTAATGAATTAGAATTTGGCAGGGCTCCATGTCTGATAAGCTTTAGTTCAAGATTTGAAGATCTCTTGCTCCCAGAAATCTTCCCATACCTCAAATCAATCTGTGCCAATAAGGATGAAAAAGCATTCTGTTGTTCAACTTTTGATTCTCTCTATTTGGTAAAGGAAATACCAATAACATGGTTTATTCTTCATTTTTACAGGGTTAACAAGAAATTAGTTAAAATTACTGTTTCCTTGGTTAAACAATGAGAGATTTCCAAGTCTCTGCTTAAATCAAGTTCCCTAAGACATGAAAAGACTGAGCATATTAAGAAAATATTTCTAGACTAAAAATTATTTATGTGTTTGTTGAATGGCAAGACCTTTTATCATAATGTCCCTAAAGGGGTACTGGCAACTTTCAAATTCTTTACTTCTTACTTCTTGATTATTAAAAAAAAAAACTGCCAAATGATCATTCTATGTGGGTAAAGAATAGTCATTTAATTAGATCTTTTTGAAGTATACATTATTTAAAAGCCTATTTCAGAAATAGACCCATTTTGGTTTCAACTACTCAAAAAATTTCGTCACCAATCTTTCATTTGCCAAAGTATTCAGTTGTATGTCTTCTGTCATTTTTAGACAGCTAAATTCATTATATGCATAATGACCATGTAGCCAAAGATAAGTTCTCTCAATTTTGTACCCTCTAACATTTTTCACATTCAACTAGGGGCAGATAGTAGTTATAAGAAATCTCTTAGTAGATTTAATCCCTTGTTAGAGTTTAAGTTTTTTTTTTTTTAAGTAAGGGAGTCTATTATGTATTATTTCAATTTACAGCAACCAACAGACTTTTATCAAGTACTTGTTCTATGCAAGAAAAGAGCCAGCATACTACAGTGGATGAAATAGCCAGGTTTAGAGTCAGGAAGACCTAGATTCAACTCCTTCCTCTGACATATAATGGTTATATTACCCTGAACAATTCACTTGTATTATTAGTGACTCTAAGCAATAATCTAAAGACTATAATGTATAGAAGAAATCCTGATATTCATTGATAGAGAGACTTTTCATTCTTGGAGGTCTCTATTCCAATAAATTTTCAGATTTGGGCTAACAAACAACAAAGCATATAAGGCACTGTGGCAGATCTTGGATATACAAAGATAAAAATAATATAACTCAAGGTACTTAAATATTCTGATCATATTTATAATCCTTGAATCTATCAGGCAGAATATAAATGTTTGTTAAATAAATTTGCTTAAAGGATTTAAAAACAATACTCAATGTTTATTTCCAGAGTCTTTTTATTAAGTAGTTTTAAATAGACCTTAAGTAAAGAAAATCATTCATCAATGACTTTGCAGGAAGATGACTTCTCTAAATTAACAATTAGAACATTAAGCACTAAGCAAAGGATAGATGAACAGGATTTAAGGCCTCAGAAATGAATGACTAGTCAAAGGAAGTCTTTGTGTGGAAATGAAAAAAACTCCTTTGGCCCAGTTTTGATCTCAGAATTAACAAATCCATAATGGACACATACATATACTTTTATAAAACGCCTCAGGCTTATATTATATTGTACATTTAATTTTAAAGATCTATAAAGTAAATCAAAACAAAAATGCAAGAAATAAAAGTACCCCAAATGAACATATATAGCAAAATGGAAAAAAGTGGCTAAAATGTACAAAGTATATCTCTGGTAAAGAGGCAGAAAGTGAAAAGTGAAAGTACAAAATGGAAAGCACAAAGGACATAGTTTTATTATGGATCCTAAAGTGAAAAATTGTATTCTCTGACACGTTTTTTTTAATAATCTGATTTTTTTCATATTGTTTTCATTTCTTGCTCTGTCATAGATTTTTCTGGTTTGGTTTCTTTTCATGCTATTTTCTGTTTTCTTTCTTGGCAACCACATACATAGCTTATCAGATGTCTCACCATTTCTCTCCAACTTGCCTTTTTGCACTAATTTCAGTTATTTTTCAGAATCAAGCTAAAAGTCTGTCAAAGTCTGAGTGAAGAAGGCAAGGAGACTGCATTCCAAATTCCTTCCTAAGTCCTTCAGCTTTGCCGTAGGTATGATGATGCCTCAGGCTTATTCTAACATCTTAAAAGCTCTTCCCTGAATTAAGATTACTAATTACTAGACATTCAAAATGATGTGCAAAATTAACACATGCGTAATGGACAAGCATGGAAATGTCTGCAAACAGAGGTGGACAAAACATGCATATCACACTATAAAAATAGATAATGATTTTTAAAGCAGTAGTCACCAAACTGCCAGGAAAATAATTCATTTATATTTATAAGCTTTTGCAACATGCATTAGGTGTATACTTTTGCTGTTATGTGATTTTTTAATGCTATGTATTCTAACTTAACCCCAATGATGACGATGCTATGCCATTCACTTAAATTGTTCTTCCCCTTATCACTACTTGACTCCTTTACAACACAATTTAAATGTTATCTTCTCTGTGATGTTTGCCATAGCAGTATTTATCTTTTCCTTCTGTAAGTTCCCTTAGCATTTCATTTGACCTGTCTTGAATTACTTCTTGAATTCTGGTTTATAATAGACTTACATGTATATCTTTCTTATCTTCCTTGATGGAATCAATGCTTCTTGAAGGCAAGAACTGTGTTTTGTTTTTGTTTTTTGTTTAATTTTTGTATGCACCTAAACCACTTTGGACAATACCTTGTCCTTCACACTATCTATAAATATGTTGAATGAAGGAATGAATGAATCTGGCGATGTTGAAAATGGAAAAAAAGGATTAATAACTTCCTTTTATCCATCAGCCTGGAACAGGTTCAGAATTACAGAAGGCTCTGCGATTTCAGCACCATGGATACAGCAGTAGACTAAGCTACAGTAGAGCTAGCTGTACTTTTCTTATAACCCACACATTAGAGGGTGGGGTAGAAAAGGCATTGATTTCAACTAAGATTTATTGCATAGAATCCCTGATTAGAAAGCAAGTCCTGCCATATGAATTAAATACATTATGCAATCAATGATGGGACAAATTCTACATTAAAAGACTGTATCCAAATATAATGTCTCAGAAGCTGAAGAAGCCTACAGTATATTTGCATTAGAAAGTAAGCCTAAATTTAACATAAAAGCAGATTATATATTTGCATGAAGCCTGAACTCTAAGTGTAAAACCTGACTGGGCATCATCATTTCTCTACTGCCAGCATGCTTCTCACAGTCTGGCCTCTGGCAGAAGAATCAGACAACTCTCTCTGCAACCTGGGGGATGGCATTAATTAAAAACAGAAAAATCATAAAGCATCTGTGGCAAGTATAGATGCCAAGTTTGATGGAATGATTTTATAAGTAAACTGATTAAAGAAGTAAGTGTATAACAGAATTCTACATTTCTTTGAAAACAATAGAAATCAAAATGAACACTTTTGGTATTTATTTGTCTTTGTTTTTTTAAATGCACTTTTAATGCATCCTTAGTATCTATAAGTGCATTTCAAACATTACGCAATAATAGCTACAATATTCTGGAGCAGTGAAGTGGTGGATATTATGTTATATGCGGGATTAGTAAATTTATATGTTTCATCACCCTATTTCACTTCATACCAGGTAAACAATCAAAATAGAATTTGCAATGTGATATATACATATAAATCCAATATTTAATTTTTATTAGGTATTATCCCATTTAGTTAAAGCTAGAATATGTTCTAGGCCCCATCTATTCCTTAGCATCTCTCCCCAAATGAAGTGGGAGGCACATATAAGGCATGGCTAATTAAAGAATGAGATGAAATATGCCTAGTCTTGGGAAGAAGTGTCTAATATTCTAAAGAAAGCATCTAGGGCTGATAATTCCTTAAAATAGAAGAATAATTCTTTAAAATATTTCTTGGACCATATGTGGGGAAATATTTTTAGACTGGAGAATTTCCCATCCCTTGAATCACACCACAATTTATAAGACATTTAATTTTTTAACACATCTTCACATTTATGGTGTTATTTAAGAACCTTATGAGATATGTGGGTCAATTATCATCATCCCTGCTTTATAGAGATTATAAACTTCAGGAGATCAGCTGTTGTCCTATGTAAAAGAAATATTATGTAAACATATATAAACTAAACATGGAAACTAAAACACAATGTAATTAACTGGAAATTAAGTTCTCATCTAGAAGCTAGATTTACAATGTACAACCTGCAGTCAGCAAGGTTCATCTTCCCGAGTTCAAATCTGGCTTCAGATATTTACTATCTGTTTTGCCTTAGTCTCTTCATCTGTAGAATAAGGAGAAAGAAATGGCAAACCATTCCAATTTCTTTTGCCAAGAAACCTCTGAATGGGATCATGGGAGAATTGGACATGACTAAACAACAACAAAGTTCCCACAACTAGTCAATTGCAAAGTCAAAAGTAAGGACAAATGTTTTCTAACTCCCAACCTCAAACAATTTCCCCAGTATCAAGTTGCTCCCAAATGTCATATTTCCTTCAAGTATTATATTACTCTATACAGAATAAGAACTCAAAAAACAGTAAATTTAATTAAGAGTTATAAATGATTTGCTTACACTAAGGCTAATGCCTATTGAGTATATATTTACAGAAAAAATTAGTTCCTTGCCAATCCCTACAGAAGAAGAAAGTAATCCTGTGGGGAAAGAATTATAACCTTACAAGATGTAGACTAAAAAAACCTCAAGGTTTCCCAAAAACCTTAGAGCAGTTTTAAGCTATTAAAGCTTAATTATCAATTTGAAAAGTTGGAATGAAAACTCACACTGGCAATGCACATATTCTTAAGCATTAGTAGCAATGGTTATAACTATTAAATAGTGTTTTAGTAATGTTAGATTAATGTTTTCTGAGCTGTAATTCTTGGTTATTTTGTTGTGATGCCCAAGTTTTTCTAGGATCTTGGCAATAATTGACTTGTTCTCATCATGTACAATATGAACATAGTGACCAACCTATGTCTATGAGTTTCTGTAGATATTTGGAACACTGAAAACAAGCATATCAGTAAGAACAAAAGGTAATTCCATTGGAAACAGCACATACTATAAAACAGATCATACACTAGAAAAAAAAGAAGAGTGTCCCAAAATCTTAGAACAGTTTCAAGATTGATATATGAGTTTGGGGTAGCCTGTAACTAAGCATGGGTAACATTTAAGTCATTCAGAATGTGGAGACAACAACACAAACTCCTTCTTGCAACACAGAACAGAGAAAATGTCTAAAGGAAAGAGGGGGGTGTCAAGTTATAAACAGACAAAATTAATTTGCTCCTGGGTGGCTCTTAATTTTTACAAGAATAGGGAACTGCAGAGATTGGATATCTTCAAATCTTAGACAACTAAAAGGCATAATTGATAAAACTTGGATTGAGAGTCAAGAAGACAAATTCAAATCCAGTGAGCAATACTGGACAAGTCACTTTCCCTCTGTCTGCCTCATTTTTCTCAACCATAAAATGGGAATAATAATAAGAGCATCTACCTCTTATGGATGTCATAAGAATCCAGTGATTCATAAAGCACTTACCGCAGTATCTGATATATACTTAATAAATTAAATATATAATATATATATACATATACATAATATATTTTAATAAATTTTAAAACACTTAATAAATATTTATTACTTTTGTAGCAAAAAACTGTAAATTTTTACAAAAGGCTAGATATTCTGATGGCTCAGAGAATCATAATTATTAGGCAGATTTGAGGGGATCTTCCAAGAGTCTCCTATTTATTTATTTATTATTAAAGTTTTTTATTTGCATAACATATGTATGGGTAGTTCCTTAGCATGGATCTTTACAAAGCTTTCCATTACAAATTTTACCCCCAGTCCCCACCCCTCCCCTAGATGGCAGGAAGTCCATTACATGTTAATAATGATAAAATACTTGACAAGTTGCTGTGCAAGAAAAATACTATTTACAAGAAAAAAAAATCAGAGAAAGGAAACACAATGCAAGCAAACATCAATAGAGAGCATCAAAATGTTAAGTTGTGGTCCACATTTCATATCTCTCTCTCTGGATGTATATGGCTTTCTTCACTGAACAATTGGAACTGGTTTGAGACAATTCTTTGTTGCAGAGAGCCATGTCCATCAGAGGTGATCATCATATAATATTGTTGTTGCCGTGTATAATGATCTCCTGGTTCTGCTCGTTTCATTCAGCATCAGTTCATGCAAGTAAGAGTCTCCTATTTAGAAGCAGAATGGCATTGCAAAAAGATCCTTGCCCTGGGAATCAAAAAAAGTCTAAGTATGAGTCTCTGTTCTGCAAGTGATTATTTGACCTGGAAAAAAGTTAACACTACTTTTTTAGTACTCATTTCTCTCAATTGTAAAATAAAAAGGTTGATTCAATGATACTTGAGGTATTTTTTAGGTTTAAAATTCCATGATTTAAATTCTCAGGGGGCCTAAGGAACAGTTGAAGACACTGCTCCATGAATGAAAGAAGGCATTTTACAGGAGACAGGTGGCTTCAACCAGAAGAAAAATCAGTCCAGTGAAGGATGAGTAGCAGAGCACATTACAGGAATATGATAACTATGGAGAAGCATGTGTCAAGGGAGGGTGGTGTAGTACATTGACAGGAGCTGTTACAAACAAAGGTTATGGGAGTAAAATAATAATAATGGAATTATAAACAATTTACAAAGTATTTTACAAATATTATCTCATTTCAGCCTTACAACTCTGGGAAGTAGGTGCTATTATTATCCTCATTTACAGAAAGTAAGGAAAAGAGAGATTAAGTGACTTGCTGAGAAAGCTATGAAGTATCTGAGGCTGCATTTGAATTTGAATGTCCTTGACTCCAGGCCTAGTTCTCTACCCTCAGCTCCAATATGCCTTATAAATATTACTTGAACTAAGCTTTTCTCAGTGTTTATGACATTGATTTATTAATGGTGGAACAGTAATCATATTCTTATATTTAGATTGCTGTTTTTATTTTCCTTTTTAAACATCTTTTACTCTACTGCAACCAGTGTACTTACGATATGGTGGGGGTGAGATAGGAGAATTGATACTACCATACCAACTCCAATTCAAATTTCATAATATTTTAAAGTTTGAAAAGTATTTGAAATAAATTATCTTATCTCAATCTCACGACTAGCCTATGAGATTGTTAATATTTGTATTATTCCCAACTTACATATGGAATAACTAATGATCAGAGAACTTAAATGCCTAAACCATTATCACCCTGATAGTAAAGATGAAAGCAAAAGGAAATGACCCCAGGTCTTGCTGATTGCAAGTTCAGTATTTTATCCATATTCTAATGACTAACAGAAAGATTTCAAATGAAGAAAAAATTACTCTTTGAAAGATAACCTGAGTACTTTAAATTAAATCAACCTCAATGAAAGGATAACAAATGCAAAAGCAAATCCTGAATTCTTTTTTTTTTTTCTTTATGCTGAGGCAATTGAGGTTAAGTGACTTACCTGGGGTCAAACAGCTAGGGAATGTCAAGTGTCTGAGACCAGATTTGAACTCAGGTCTTCCTGACTTCAGGGATGGTGCTCTATCCACTGTGCCACCTAGCTACCCCTGAATTCTTTAAAATGCAGTCTATAACTGAGTGGCGAAGTGGATGGAGTATCAGGTCTGAGAGTTCAAATCCACCATCATACATCTGCTAGTTGTATAACGTTGGGCAAGTCGTTTAACTCAATTTGCCTCAGTTTTCTCATCTATAAAATGAGCCAGAGAAGGAAATGGCACCACTTCAGTAGCTGTTAAGAAAATCCTAAGAAGGGTCACAAAATGGTCAAACAGAACTGAAATGACTGAACAACAATTCCATGTGTTAAAAATTAAATTCATGAAATGCCTTTGAGCAACTCACTGAACCTTTCTTATCTGTAAAATATGAGGTCAAATATGATATCTAAAGCTTATTCTTATTTAAATCCAATGCCCTTACAAGAATAATAACAATAACTGCTTCAATGGTTTTAATAAAAGGGGGGACATGATACATATAAGTAGTACATAAAATAAAATTAGTGCATTAAAATGACAAATACCAAGTTCAGAGAAAGGCAAGGCTGCTAGTGAGATGAGTGAAGACTTAATGATCATAATAACCCAAGTCTGAGATTCCCAACCTTTTTTTGGTATAGTGATAGCCCACTGTTGCGGATTGATTCAAGACATTCTTTTTAAGGCCCATATAACCCACAAAAAGATCTATAAGGAATTATTTATTTGGGGTTTGTTTTTAAAAATTATGTAACAGAAAAAGATGACTTGGGAACTGCTGGAACTAGAGCATCAAATAAGTTATTTGTTCCTGTGCATTAAATATCAACCTGGCTTCCACAGAAATTGCTTCCTATGTAAGCAAGAAATTTAAACTCAGAAAGTAAGGCAACTCATAGATTTATGATAAAGAAGGAATGTAGCAATCTATAATAGTAATATCAATATAAGGAAGAAAAAATTCAAATATTTTTCTAATGAAAAACAGCATAAATCACACTCTTCATATGCCTTATTTTCTTGAATTTCATTTTATGTTCTGCAGAGCTCTTCTAATTATATGATCTTTGGGGTCTATAGAGTCACCATGGATTCTTTCATCCTTTGCCTTCTCAAAGACCTCTCTTTGAGTTTAACTCTCCTTCCTGTGAATACACTGCTGACATTTATTATGTCCTGACTTCTTTATTTCTGCAAGGTGATGGTGATTTCAAAAGTTTAATAATTTTTAAAGCAGTTTTTCTGCTTTGTAGTAGAAAAAAATTAGTTTTATGTTTTTTTTTTTAATATGTCATGAGAAATTTCCTGATCTCCCTTAATATTGGTGCTTTTTTTTAAGGTAACTTTCTATTTATCTTGTATATATTTTCTTTGTATATAATTGTATACATGTTGTCTCTCCCATTAGATAGTAAGCTTCTTGAGAGCAAGTACTATTTTTGCCTTTGTATTCTCAGAGTTTATTACAATGCCTGGTACTTAATAAATACCTGTCCAAATTTTCTTGATTGTTATAGAATTAATGTTCTAAATACTACAAGAAAACCTAATACATATTCCAGTCTGATCATAGACTTTAAATAATTTCACTCTTCACTCAAACAAAGATTAAAGTTTCCTTTTTAGCAGTTACTATTGTGCCACAAGCCAAAAGCACTCTTGAGAATTTCAGCCTTAAGTAAAACCAACTGATCACAAATATATGAGACCTTTCTTTGTACTAAATCTATTTCTATCTAATCTGCAGCACTGCAGGATGACATGGAGCATCACAAGTCAGACAACAGGATTCTTACTCTCTATTTTTATGGTTATTCGACAGTTTATGTCACAGTTCAGTCATATTCCCACATATTCAGTCATTTGGATGTAAAAAAAATCTACTGTTGAAGTATTACCCAATATGTTATTTGAGCTATAAGATATGAATTTTTTTTTCAGAAAGAAATAAGACAGAGAACTTTGCATTCTTTCTCTGATTTTCAAACCAGAATATGCTACAAATCATATAATAATCAAGGTTTGGGAATATAAAATGTTTTTTATTATTATGACTGATAAAAAGTACCACTGAAAAAGGATAAATATATATACTATATTTTAAGATTTATTGATTAAAAAATTTGTGTATGTGTTTGTATATGTGTATGTATGTACATATATATAATACACAAATATGCACACACATATATATGTAACAAATGATAAAAATGACTTCTTGATAAAAGCTTTAATGGTTGCTAAGCAATTTATATTTGACTTTAACATCAACCCTGTGAAACAGGACTATAATTATCCTCATTTTTTAAGAGGATTAAATTAAAGCAATAAGAAATTAAGTGACTTGTTCAGGGCCATACAGTTAGTATCTCAAGCAGATTTTGAAACCAGGTTTTTTTGACTCATCAACTTGATCCCTAAAATAAAGATGTGATCATGAATTACACAAACAAGAGGCCAAACTCATATTGCTTCCAAGAAATGAAATATTTAAGTGAATCCTATAAACATATATATATATAAATACAAACATATAAATAGATATATAGATATCTAATTTTTTTCTAAATAAAAGTGTAACTTTAGAAAAGTATAAGCCAGTGATGAATTATTCAGCAGGTCTGCTTTGTGGGAGCACTGTTTCTTTCATGCTTTAAGTCCTTCTATGACAGCAACACCTGGCACAGCACTCAGACTCCATCTTCTTGTGAATATCTAAATCTCTTTCCTTCCTCTTGTTCTAAACCTAAGTTATCTAAAGAGCCTAGGGCTCTCTGTAGCTCTTCTAAGGACAAGCTCCATAAAGAGTCTGGAAGTTTCTTAAGTACAGTATTTCACTTTTTGACAGCCACGGCCTCACACACTGCTTTGTTATTTATGTCAGGAAGCATGTGGATGCTATGTGCGCCAACAGATGTATACTGAAGACTGGGATCTATAAAACACTCTAGTTTCTGGGGACTGCCAGACAGGTTTTAGAGTGGGAAGGAGTGGAGAGAACAATTTCCCTTATGAAAATGATATAATTAATGAGTAGCCAAGGCATAAAAAAAAGACTACTTCCTTTGGTTAAATGTCAGTAATTTGTGTACTTCTCCTATTAATCTCATAACAAGAGAATCTTTTAATAATAGATTTAAACCAATTCCTCTGCTGATGAAAAGTATAACTGCAATATTGTATGGACAATCAAAGACTCATGGGAATTGGAAAGGCATAAGACTTATTAGTTTGCCTATTCCATGGCCTAAGCATTTTTTCCAGTTCAGTTTTAAATGACCTCAATCCTGGAGTTTCTACTGTATCTCCTGGGAAGCTATTATAAATCTAATAAATCTTGCTGTTTGAAATATTTCATATTCTGGCTATATTTTCCATGGTTTAATTTCATTTCTTTGCTTTTGCATATTGACTTCCTTAGGTATCACAAAAAATTGTAGGTGGACACAAAATGGCATCTACAGTTCTACAGCAGGTCAGAACATCTTGGAATATTTAAAATGAAATTATATAAAAAATTTACTGGTGTGTTTTGGGAAATGTACCATATCTACCATTTTCTTTAGAGATAATCACATATATTTGAATATGCTTTTACTTTCATAACTACTATTCTTATGTTTTCTTCTCCAAAACTTTAGTTTCAAAAAACTTACTTAAATGGGCCAATTCAATATTTCTGGGAAACACAGGTATGATTTTTCATGAAAAGTTTTCTTTTGGATGACATTTCTTATTCCACTTAGTAAAATACAGCTAGTAGCCTGTGTCTTTCAACTGCTGTACTCCCACCACATAGTATAGTGATCAAAAAACATTACTATCTGATCACCAGAAGGGGCTGTTCAAAGAATAAGGTCAGCTGTTTCTGACCTAGTTTTTAGCCTATAGGAGTTTGTATCAGAAAAATAAAAGTTAGCTCTACTTCAATGCCCTTCTCTAGGAGGCTGCAAGTCTCAGTGAGTAGAGAAAGATAAGGTGTTACTGGGCCTCTAACATCTTCCTCAACATCACAGAAAAATGAAAAGTGATCCTGTATTCCTTGGTCTGCACTATTTTAGTGATAATGTATTCAGAGAAGATCATTTCTGTCAAACACACTATTGCCTCCACTACTATAAACTGAGAAAATAGCACTTGGGCTCACAACCACTGAAACAGAAAATCTTTGTTAAATGCACCATTAAATTGTAATAGCAAAGTTTGGAAAAGTTAACCAGAAAAATCTATGCAAAATTATTTATACACAAACTGTATTTTCATGCTTTCCCAGGGTCCCTGAGGATCTCCCCATGTTTCAATGATGATTCTAAACAACCAGGCCAGCCAACTTTGGCCAGCAAAAATTAATCTGATCTTTGTATAAACAGTAACTCTATAAGGTTTGGCTCATAAAATCAGAGGAGTAGAAACACTACACACTTTCACACATTTGGTTACTGTGGCAACTCCCTGTGCATGAATGAGAATCAAAATGTATCAAATAGAAATAAGTGCATACTAATTTTACTCAGCCCTGACTAACCCAAAATGAGAAAATAAAGAATGTCATTTCCAATTGAGGGCAATACACCAATTGTTCATAAATTTTAAATGTTGAAAGAAAAGGAAGCAACCTTCACAGGAATGCAACATTTATTAAAGAAAGCATCTCTGAGATCATTTTGAAAAAAAATGTGCTATAAATTAACAGTAAGAATTTTGTAAAAGATAAACTAGAAAAAACTGTTTTTAAAGAGAAGGTAATATGAAAACTTTTTAAAACAGAAGGTAATTATATAAACGTTTCTTATATGAAAGTGCATAGTTATTAAAATGAATATCTGTGTCCTAAAATTTTGTCTTATACCAACAAGAATAATTCAGTATCCATTTCAAACTGTACCAAAGTCCATGCTAATAATTTTATGTGAATATTTTGCATGTATTGGACTATCTACCATCTAGGGGAGAGGGTGGGGGGAAGGAGGGAAAAATTTGGAACAGAGAGTTTTTGCAAGGGTCAATGTCAGAAAATTATCCACACATATGTTTTGTAAATCAAAAACTGTAATAAAAAAAAGAAAAAAAATCATTTTTTGTGAAATACTGAATTCTATATGTGAAAAAGAGACAAATGCAAAATTATTTAATCACCTACTAAAGTAGCCTGAAATTCCTGATTACAACTAATCTTTACAAAAATCATAACAAAAGACAATTTTCTGTTGTTTCAATTAAGTTTTCCCTGAATTCCCTGACTCAGCTAGAAATTAAATCTTCTTTTTTTGTCCTTTTAGAGCCTGTTTTTCAACTTCTGTGTATGTGTACACATATCATATGCAATCTTACATTATACTTAGTATAATTTCTTTTCTTTCCTGTGAGGTTGTAAACTCCTTCAGAAGTCCTTGATTATAATCTGTCAAGAGTTTTTATATTTTATTAGAGAGCATACTAAGGATCACTCCCAAATCTTTAGCATCAACAAATTTCTCTTTTGTCAACCGTAGGTAAAAACCCTTACAAGAACTGAAACATGTTTCTACTTCTAACACATCTTTGCTCTTTAGAGGCAACATGACATTGGAAGAGTTAAACTCAAGTCCTCTGACACCTACTAGCTATATGACCCTGAGCAAGTCACTTAACTTTGTACTGTCTCAATTTCTTCAGCTCTAAAATTATGGGTTTAAACTCAATGGCTTCTAAAATCCATTCTACTCTGACATCTTTGACCATTTAATGATTTCCAGAGCATTACATGGTATTCCATTAATAGCTTCCCTCTCAGCTGACTTTATTCCATTAGTCAATAGTCTTTTGATATTGCCTGCCACTAAACTGTACTATTTTTCTGCCCATTTTGTTCACAATTACATCAAAAGCCATCTTCAAGTTTCTTGTTGAAATCCAGTACTACAAAATGACTTAAATTAATATAGCGCTTAAAGGTTTTCCCAATACTTTCCTCACAAAAATCAAAGACCTCTGTAAGTCATACAACTAGTATATACTTATTTTACAAAGAAAGAAGATGAGATTCAGATAGGTCAAGTAATCAGCAAATGATTACATAAATATCTAGGACAGGATTCAAGCCTAGTCTATGTATAATGACTTTTAGGCTAAAGGCCTGTCCACTTAAAAAAAAAAAAAAAAACCTACTTCTTAAAACTAGGGCTATACCCTTTCCCAACACAACAGTGAGGTACTCCTATTTAAAAAAGGAAAAGTAGAGGTACTCCTATTTAAAAAAGGAGAAGGAGGAAGAGGAGGAAAAAAGGAGGGGGGAATGAGATCTAATATAATTTATTCCAAGTATAGGTATGCTTAATCCTGGTAATAACAGCTAAGTGGTTACAAACCATCTGTTTAGTCACATATTATAGAATCTTCCTATAGTCTGATAATTAAGTTCACCATACAATTGCCAGACTTCTCTTTCTAAAAATTGGTGTATTTTTCAATTCTAATCTACTGAAACCTCTTCTATTCTTCACAATACATCAAATATGTTTGACAGTGGATCTTCGGTTTCATTTACTATACTTCATACACTTGTTGCAGGGAGTAACCATAAGGTACCCTGAGAGTTAGCACAAGACAGAACAATAGTGTCAAACTCAAAGAGAGCAACAAGCACCTGAATAAAACATGAGTAATATTTAATAAAATAAAAACAACACAATCTTTATATAATGTTAATTTGAAGTTTTCTGAATCTATCTAGGGCCCACAGAAATCTATTTCTAGTGAATTGAGAACAGCGACATAAAGGAGAGCAGGAAAAGCTCAATTCAAATCAAGCCTTTGACACATTCTTGGTTATATGAACTTGGAAAGTCATTTAACTCCTACATGCCCAGACAATTCTCAGAAACTAAAAGGTATAATCCAGATGCTGATCTTCATTAAGAGGGGGAGTTTTCTTTGAGTTTTCTATATCAACCCCCCCCACAATTGTGCCTTTATACTTCCTACCTAACCCATTACACACAAAAAAAGTCCTATACAAATATGACTTATCAATACTATTGGCTTCAAAAGTACTGACTTCCTCTAGGCCCAAAGTGACTTTAAGCACTGCTCTGTGATTAGCTACTCATCTGCCTTGAATTTCATTTCTTTCTTAACCATATTTGTCCTATTCTTTCCATAAAATCAACTGACAGAGAATTTTAAAGGAAAATAGGAGTAGATTACCAATATTTTACTGTAATTAAATGGCACAATGGATAAAGCACTGGGCTTGGAATCAAAAAGATTGTTCTTCATGAATTTAGATCTGACCTCAGACACTTAGTAGTTCATGTGACCATGGATAAGTTGTTTGCCTTCATTTCTTCAAAAAGAACTGGAGAAGGAAATGACAAACAACTTCAGAATTTTTGTCAGAAAATCTTAAATGGGGTCATGAAGAGTTAAACATTACTGAAATAGAGGAGCAACAATAAAAGTATTGCTTTATCAATAGCATCTGGTAACATTACATCTCTAGGCCTTCTAAGTAAGCTTATCTTCTTGGAATGCTTTTTTTATCTCCTTATGATTAATCTCTTTGGTTTGAAATTTAAAATTCCCTGACTCTGTGCTCATTTTTTTTTCAGGTGGTATTGAAGAAGAATGGCATTGTAATGGGGAAAAAATAGAAATTACCTATTACCTCTGTAAAATAATACCTTATTAGGCCTAACTTTGAAAAACTCGGAATAAGTATACATGAATTCAATGAAAACATGATTACATAAATAAATCCAGCTGGGTCTGAGAAATCTGCACATAGAGACTAACTTACTGACACAACCATGTGCAAAAATGGTATGATAATTTCTTTAAAATTATCAAATCTAATAAGGGAGTTTCTCGTTCATTTTGCCCCTTGCACTGGGAGAATATCCAGGAATGCCATGAGAAAATCATTACATATCTTTATGTGAAAAATGTTTATATTCTTAATATAATCAATTACTGGAGGGAAACTATAAAGTTTGACTATGATTTTATAAACAACAAAACTTACTAGGGCCTTTTATTTTCTGAATTAGATGATTTTTGATTAAATTAAAATCAATCAGTTTGTTTTAATTTATAAGCCTTTTGGGAAGTACTTTTTATTTATGCAAATAATAGAAATCTGACTGTCAGATATGTAAGTTCTAATCAGAGTTGATATGATTCAAGTATGAAAAGGAGTCTTTCTTCTTATATAGCTTTTAATATTCTCTGCTAAAGTTAAGTTTCTGGTTTCATGCAGAGAAATATATGGGAAACCAAGATATTTGATTAAACATACCCTGGGGATCATGTGCATTGACAATCAAGCTGAAGCATATCAAAGATTTCAGCTTTTATTATCAGAGCATATGGCTGTGGAACTATTCTATCCAAACAGTTCAAACTTTTTAAAATTATAGAAACTCCATATTAAAATTATGGCAATTTTATTATACATAATTATAATACTGATATACATGTTATATGTTTTATGTCATATATAGTAACAATCTATAAGATTATGTATACATATATATGTATGTGTACATATGTGTAAGATGATATGTGGATATATAGATATCCAAGTAGTATCTATGTTTGGAGTGGTTGTAAAGAAATAATAATACTGGTTTGTAACCAGTAATTGATGTAAGGAGAAAGGAACTTGGAATAAAAAAAAGAAAAATAATTTATAAAAATTTTATTATAATTGTTAATAACCACAAAAATATTTAGTTGACATATGAAAGATAAAGATTCAAGATTCATTATGGGGAATAGCTTCTTTCTTTCCTCTTTAATTTGCCATGTTAGAGTAAAATAAATATAATAACCATACTTTCTAAAGTGGAAAAATTTTACTACACTTTTAGGAACGGTCTTTTACTGTGCTTAGGGTCAAACAGTCCACTGCACTGTGAGGAGCAGTGGAAGCAAGTGCAATTTTGAAAAATAAATGAAAGGAACTTGATTCAGAAAGAATATCTGCACACAAAGGTAAAACACCAAAATAATAATAATAATAATGCCCACCAAACAGTCATTTAATGCTCTTTGTAAAAGATCCCCATAAAGCCTTACCAAACTTTTGATGGAACCCTAGGTTTGAAAAACCCTGTTGGAGATTGCACAAATTGATGTGAAGATTGGTAAGACTATGCTTCTAGTAACATAAGACAGTAAATCCAGATGCCGAGTGTCAAGAATTTAAACATTTTCTTACTTATATATAAAAAGACTTTAGAATGGGAATCTAATATAGAAGCCCACTAGATAATGCTGGCAAAGGTAGATGAAAGATGATGCATATCACTTTACTCATTCTTGGGTTTACTGGTAATTGCAAATTTTGAATCACGTCCTTAATGACTTTAATGACTAGCCCCATGTCCATCCAGTACATATTGCCTCTTTAATTGGTCAACAACTGCCTAACTCCTACTTTCAGTAATCAATCAATCAAGAAGTAGTGAATACTTTATATATAATAACTTTTCTATTTTATTGTTTGTTATTTTATGTATTTCTATCCTGTCTATCTAACTGACTTACATACTTATTATCTATGGCTTTATTTCATCACATCCCCCATAGACTCTACCACAGAGTCTAGAATACTCTTTAGGGGGATGAGAATTGTGGTAGTTTTCTTCAGTGACAGTTTCAAATGCTGTATGAATGAACTCTATTAGTGACAGAACGATCATGGTTAGGAAATATACAAATGAAGTAATTCATACTTAGGTGACAAATCATGACAAAACTTTTATTCTTGTGGACTTCTTCAGGAATCATTTCAATATCTAATATCCCTGCTAAGCTTCAGGATATCACCATCTTATATTGTGGTATTGTAGAAACATTGATTTAGAAGACTGATACAGACTGCTCATAACCATAGGGAAAAGAAACGTAGAACAATTTCAAATGTAGGTGTCTTTTGTCTTTGAAAGACAAGTATCTATATCTTTAGCATTTCTGCTGTAATATATCCATGATCTAAAAACATACAACCTTTTTTCTATTCTATTGATTGTAAATAGAAAACAGGACATTGCTAAATTTATCTTAGATTTGGCTTGTGAATTAACACTACATAAGTATTAAGTATGCAATACCATGCATAAAATTGTAAAGTTGCTAAATTTAGAAAAAATGCAGACTAACAAAGGTGACTAACTGCCATTTCTAATTCAATAAATCCAATCTAGTAAATTGTATGTGTCCCAAAAGAATATTCTTCACTTTTTGACATTAGAACGATAAAATGAGAACAACTATGAAGATTTCCTCTGTCCCTTTTTGGTTCTGAAGAAGAGTGCAAAAATTGCACTTGTGGTGCACAATGTCTGAAGCTTTACATGAAAAAGTTCTTTATAAAAATGATATGTATCAAGTTACAGCAACTCACTAAATTTGCCCAGCAAAAAAATTAACTTTTACATAGCATAAAAAGGAAACAACTCATAATCTATCAATCTCACTCAGATTAGATAATATCCATTTGATGTGATGATCTAACCCATTTGCTTTAAGTCGATATCTTTTTTTTCTCAAAAAATGCTGACATTCCTTTGGGCCAGGAAAAATAAAAAAAGTTGACACATATGCTTTAAATAAAGGGCTGAGGATCAACCTGGGCGTCTTTCCATTTCCAATTTGTTTTCTGAGTCTATTCACTAAGCAGCAGCATCTTGCAAGGGCCCCTACCTTTGCAAATTCAATGTTTCCTATGATCTTCCCAATCAAAGATATTAAAACTCCATAACCAGAATTTAAACAGAAAACATCTTAAGGAACTACTATATGCTCAACAGTCTAAAAATGCACAATCAAATGAATTGGCAACAGTTATACTTTGATTTGCATACACATAAATGCAATTTTTATTCATTTAGAATAGAAAGGTCCTCAGATTTACCCCATATAAGCAAAAGGAACAGGACAACAGAGAAGAGGTTTGTGATCACACATCCAGTGTTTCAAGTAGAAACAAATGGATTGTTTTACAACAATAGATAACAAAATCTCATATTTAAAAATGATAAATTCAACTTTAGCTCAATAGAATGCATAGTGATAAACCAAACAACATTGTAGACAACTGCTTCAGTCACTTCTTATCCAGCATGTGGTAATTCATACTTCAGTGACAAATCATGACAAAACTCTTATTCTTGTGGACTTCTTCAAGAATCATTTCAATATCTAATACCCCTGCTAAGCTTCAGGATATCACCATCTTATATTGTGGTATTATAGAAACATTGATTTAGAAGACTGATACAGACTGCTCATAACCATAGAGAAAAGAAACATAGAACAAGAAGAAATATGGAGACATCAATAGATTTGTACAAAATATCCTGGAAAGGAAGACTGCAGTGACAGTAAAAATAGATAGGAAAAATGAATAGTAGATATTCCAAAGAGGATTAAAGGCATATTACAAACACAGAGCAATAACATGAAAGTGCAAACCAAGAACGCAAATTTAAAACAATTTTCAGACTGTTTATTGTAAATGTTTAGGTCTCAGGAGAAGTAAAATCTTTAAAATGGCAGCTATTTTTTAAAGTATTGGATACAGAACTAAAGGAATGTTAAAGGCTATTTAATTGAAGCCCTATTTTGACAGTTCAGGCTCTCAACACCCCTCAATTGAACTATTGCAATTACATTCTAATTGGTCCCCTTGCCTAGAGTCTCTTTCCTCATTTCAATAACTCCTCTATAGAGTTGTAAAAATAATTTTCCCATATTATAGGTGTGACCTCATCATCTTATTCAATAAATTCTAGTGGCTCCATATTATCTCCTATATCAAATATAAAATTATGTCTTTGACATTTTAAACTCTTCACAACCTGATCTCTCCTACCTTCCCAGTCTTCTCATACTTGCTTCTCATCTACACCTTCTATGACTAATTATGGAAAGAAGCATTCTCTTCAAAAAATAAAAAACTAAAACATAAGTAAGACATTGGGATTTAGGGGAGGAATATATCAAAAAATGTTCTCAGAAAGGTCAAATAACCAAAAGAAAAACACTCTGATTACATTTAACTGCCTATTAAGGAGAAAAACTATTAACTCTATTAGTGACAGAACGATCATGGTTAGGAAAATGACTTAGAAATCAAAGAACATGGGCTTAAATTCTCTCTCTGCTGATTACCTTACCTACTGGTCTATGAGCAAGTCAATTAACCACTGGTCATTGGTGTTTCTACCTATAAATAAAGGGCCTGAAATAGGCAGCCTCTACTATCCTGACCAACTCTAAATCTATGATCTCACAAAGTCTTGCAAAAGTAATCAAGCATAACCTTTTGAATGTTAACACAAATAAACTAGGTGTGTTTGGTTTTTTGTTTGTTTTAAGCAATAACATTGGGGGAGCTAGATGGCAAAGTGGCTAGAGCACCAGTCCTTAAATTAGAAGGACCTGAATTCAAATCTACTCTCAGACACTTAACACTGACTAGCTATGACATTTAACCCTAATTGCCTTGCCATAAAAAAACAAAACAGTAACAACATTGTTGGGAATGTACATCATGAACTTAGAGCTAGAAAATATGTAAGGGTATAATTCAATGTTGCCATTCCCTGCACATTTTACAAATGAGGGAGTTGAGATCCAGAGAAAAGCTAAGTGACTTGCCCAATCACAAAGGTTAAAAGTATCAGGGACTTGGATTCAGATATTCTAACCACATACCTGGTATTACTGTATCACAAAGAATGTCCTCAATCAAAATAACTGAAAGATTGGAGAGTTGAAAGGAATAATGTGTGAATATTGAATGACAGAAACTTGGTAATTACATTTCTAGCATTGTTTAAGGAAGGCAGTGTTCTGATAGCTTGGTTAAAAAAAAAAAAAAAAACATCATTGCTTGTTGAATACCTATTACAACATCCACTTGCCCTAATTTTAGATAATGTATATTTTTTCCCAGAAGCCAATACTAAGTTCAATGGATTGTTGTTGAAAAAAAATGATAAAATTTGTTTGACATCAGAAAAAATCTTTCCAATGATTAGAGAATAAAAATTGAAACAAATTCATTCAAATTAGTTTTGTGCCTTTTCCATACATAACACAGTTCATTATCTCTCATCTCAGAGCTTTCTCAGATTTAGAGTTGAAAGGGGCTTATGAAGTCATTTTAGTACAATTCTTTAATTTGACAGATGGGGAAACTGAGATAAAAAATGAAGTGACTTGCACACGTTTACTCAATTAGCAAGTGGTAGAATTGATATGTGAAGCTAATTTAAACCTTCAGCCCTTTTTGGTCTTGGTCTTATTCTTCTCACATTTCCCAATGCCTATATTGTATCTCATTTCAACAGGAATCTCATTATCAGTGATCTATGAAATCATCTCTTGAAATATGAGCTGACAATGACAGTGACTTATGGCACTATGTTTTCATTTAAATTGTGACATCAAGGCCTAGCTGCACCAGATCTAAAACTATATTATAAAGCAGTGGTCACCAAAACCATTTGGTACTGGATAAGAAATAGAGTAGTGGATCAGTGGAATAGGTTAGGTTCATAGGACAAAATACTCAATGACAATTGTAATCTAGTGTTTGATACACCCAAAGACCCCAGTTTTTGGGATAAAAACTCACTATTTCACAAAAACTGCTGGGATAATTGGAAACTAGTCTGGAAGAAATTAGGCATTGACCCACACCTAACACCATATACCAAGATCAGGTCAAAATGGATTCATGATCTAGGCATAAAGAATGATATTATAAACAAATTAGAACAATGTAGGATGTTTTACCTCTCAGACCTGTGGAGGGGGAAGGAATTTGTGACCAAAGAAGAACTAGAGGTCATCATTAATCACAAAATAGATAAGTTTGACTATATCAAGTTAAAAAGTTTTTGTACAAACAAAATGAATGCAGACAAGATTAGAAGGGTAGCAGTAAACTGGGAAAATATTTTTACATCCAAAGGTTCTGATAAAGGCCTCATTTCTAAAATATATAGAGAATTGACCCAAATATATAAGAATTCAAGCCATTCTCCAATGGATAAATGGTCAAAAGATATGAACAGACAATTTTCAGACGAAGAAATTGAAACTATTTCCAGTCACATGAAAAGGTGCTCCAAGTCACTATTGATCAGAGAAATGCAAATTAAGACAACTCTGAGATACCACTACACACCTGTCCGATTGGCTAAAATGACAGGAAATGATAATGATAACTGTTGGAGGGGATGTGGGAAAACTGGGACACTGAAACATTGTTGGTGGAACTGTGAACGGATCCAACCATTCTGGAGAGCAATTTGGAGCTATGCTCAAAAAGTTATCAAACTGTGCATACCCTTTGACCCAGCAGTGTTTCTACTGGGCCTATATCCCAAAGAGATTTTAAAGGAGGGAAAGGGACCCACATGTGCAAAAATGTTTGTGGCAGCCCTTTTTGTAGTGGCAAGAAACTGGAAATTGAAAGGATGCCCATCAATTGGAGAATGGCTGAATAAATTATGGTATATGAATGTTATGGAATATTATTGTTCTGTAAGAAATGACCAACAGGAGGATTTAAGAGAGGATTGGAGAGACTTGCATGAACTGATGCTGAGTGAAATCAGCAGAACCAGGAGAACATTATACACAGCAACAAGACTATACGATGATCAATTTTGATGGACATGGTTCTCTTCAACAATGATGTGATTGAAACCAGTTCTTCAGCGATGAAGATAGTCATATACATCCAGAGAGAGGCCTGTGGGAACTGGATGTGAACTACAACACAGCATTTTAACACTTTCTGTGAATGTTTCCATGCATTTTGTTTTCCTTCTTAGGTTGTTTTTTTCTTCTTCTCTTTCTAGATCTGATGTTTCTTGTGCAGTAAGATAACTATATAGATATGAATACATGTATTGTATTTGTCATATTTAGCATATATTAGATTACCTGTCATCTAGGAGTGGGGGGTGGGGGGAAGGAAGGGAAAAGCTTGGGAAAAAAAGTTTTTGCAAAGGTCAATGTTGAAAGGTCACTCATATGTTTTGTAAATAAAAAGCTTTATTTAAAAAAATAAATAAATAAATAGTGACACCAAAAGTAGCATTCCCAGCTCCCCTGGTATCCTTTAAAACCCAAGTGCCTGCTTTCTTTGCTCTTAAAAATTATTCCTGAAATGGATAAATTTAATCTTCCAGTTTTCATCATAATCCAAGGCTTGGAGATCTATGGCCTACTTAAATCATGGTATGGTCAAATCTCATTCTGGAGAATTACATCTGATATGTAGTAAATTGAACAGTCATTTTACTAATCTCTAATCCATAATACTCAATGAATTCACTATAATTAAAATTCTTTCAAAAAATCTCATCTGCCATTTGATTGCTTTGTCTGAAATATCTATAT